>JASANE010005339.1:0-11034 GCA_030248225.1 Trileptium ribeirensis | reverse complement strand
AGCAATACGTTTATTTGTCATTTTCGTTCTCATTACATATACTGGGACAGGTAGAAAGCAGATGTTAATATGAATTTAGGCATTACTCAAGCAGCACTGCAGAAGCAAAAAGTTCTAGCATTGTGAAAATATCTGTTGTACTACGAATCAATGAAAACGATATATTTGAGGGTACGACACTATGTCATACGCAGATTTTATTCCATGTCCCACGATGTGGTCGTTTTAGGACTACTCCCCAGCGATAGCAGATGGTACGCCACCCACCGCTCCAACATTGTCTGGTATCTTGGTCGGCACGTGATATGAGATAGCCAATAACGAATAAGACTTGAGAAGGAGTAGCAATCACCGACGACCCTTATCGCTACTTTAATCTCGGTAGCCACTGGCAACCTGGTAATTATTTCTCCCTCCAGGAATATTGCTGGAGGGGGTAGTCGACACATCTCCGAGAAACTTGGAGGTACGTTTTGCTATCTTTAGGGGTTCGCCGAAAAACGACCCTGTCATAAGATAAGCAATAGATAAGTATGGCCGAATGTCATATTTTTTTACAATTATTTTCATAACGTCAAGCGGCTGATAAAAGCTCTCTCAACAATAGCGACTACAATGGCATCATAAATATCAGTAAAGGGCCTAAGCATCAGAGATTGGTCCATAATTACCGATGTCATTCAACAACCTGAAACAACAGGCATTCTTTAATTGGTACGTAGCAACAAAGTGCCATTCTAACAAAGGGTCGCATAAAAATATTTTCCCCAACTAAAAGTGTGTTAATGTGAAAATAACACAACCCCCGATTTAGCATTTACTTGAGCAAGCATCGAAACAAATTAAAACTTACGTGG
The DNA here is from genome assembly GCA_030248225.1 of Trileptium ribeirensis. Lineage (NCBI taxonomy): Eukaryota > Metazoa > Nematoda > Enoplea > Enoplida > Thoracostomopsidae > Trileptium > Trileptium ribeirensis. The sequence continues at coordinate 10,177 of JASANE010005339.1, read as the reverse complement.
AGAAAATTTTTATCGGCTCCCTCGCTTTGACCATGAATTTGCGCACAAACATCATCTAAAATACACATGATTCCCGGCGGTTTGCGATCTTCGATGAGTTCGCAGACAATTTTATTGTTGAAATATTTAATCGGCGTCCAGCTAATACCTTCGGCGACGTTCTGCCTTAAATGATGACAAATAATTTCAAATAAAAAACATAGAGTTAAAGTAATGAGATCCGAGTTTACCTAAGTATTTCATAATAATAGAGCAGCATGGGTATAAAAATACAATCCGCCCAATGATCCAAACCATGAACCAAAGACGTAAAACCTTGAACTGTATGAAAGTTTAGGATGCATATAATTTAATAAATATTGTACTTTAATAAACTCCTAGATATTCAACTTTTATTATAAATTACATGACACGGAACCAAAAATACATCTTCAGATCGCGACGCGGCAGCTACAATTAGCCTCATATTTTTTATTACGATGCCAGCCCTTCTGCAAGACCGCGGTAATAAGTCCCACCACCAGAGCAATACGTTGTATGTGCATCTACTTCGTTCAGTTACGTATTGCTATAGGCCAAAGAATATATTATCGATTCTGCACTGGGCCGTTAATATTAGCGGTAGTGCGAAGGTCTTTCTTTCCGAACTTGGATAACGTTTAATTGATCTCTGACCGAGAGGGATGAGGCAACAGCTCAGTTGCTAAAAATAAAACGGGAAGAACGGAGCTGTTGTAATGTGTACCATGGACATGATTTATCTTACCAACACTATTTGTACATTATATATTTAGATAGGGTGATTTATGGTGGTATTTAATACAGATTTTAAATACTGGTACCAACACATTCATCTGTTTCAAGATGCGACGCAGCGACGTCGTGGTCGTACGATTAGCAATAAACCCTCGGCCCCAGGCTTAAATTTCTGTAAGGGCCTGTGAATTTGAGGTCGTTTTCCGTCTTAAAATATATAGGTTTTTGCTCTGTCTCTTTGAAACAGAAGGCATTCAATGTCAAAACTAGTACTAGAACTATACATATATTATATTAACTAGGGTTTTCACAGTAATTTGCGATGGCCCGCATTTGAGCTGAAAACTTCAGGAAATGGTCCTTCCGAGTTATTAAATAATTATTAGGAATCTTAGAATCTTCAGGTTCATTCATTTTTTGTAATTATCCATGGTTGGAGTGTTGCATATCGTTGATATGCAAAAAATTGTATCCTGTAAACTTTGTTGTCATATTTATCCCTAATAGAATAGGGTAAGCAGTCGAACCACACGCCTACACTCGTGTCTTTCCTCCGTATGTTACCGCGCCGTACCTGAACCTTGAACCCAGTAATTGTTTAGTATGTTGTCCCACCTGATTATTAATCATTATTTACTAGCAATATTCAACTTCCTTGAACTAGCCTATTGGCGTTTTATCGAACCATTAGGAAGGCTATGACCCCTGGTTTCATTTCATCCTATTACCTGCGCGAACCATCTAGTAATGTATTGTTCATACCATTACTGTGGTACGCTAATGTCGATGAAGGTACAATACCTGAATATGTTGCCGATTTGCTTATCAATCAATAATCACTGAAAAATCCATTGTGTCCTTGATGATATAAGTAGTGATATGTACCGAACTGGGGTTTGAAATCGTCGCCCCAATCGACCACCTGCATTCAGGCTTGACGTGGGAAAAGTCTTAGCGTGGTTCGTTGACCGTTTAATGTATGTTCGACTGAATTTATTGTGAAACTAGAGTGCGAGAGCTCCAAAGGTTCAACGACGTCGCCGAAGATTTGATCAGGACCACTTACCGAGCTTCGTAACAGAAACGATCAGGTGGTAAACGTCTAGGAACCACTTGCGGAAGTTCGCAGCGGAAACGATCTGACGCTAAACGTCTAGGAATTGTCGTACACTAGTGGGGGCCACACTGGCTATAAATTAAATTGTCTATCCGGCCGAATCCGAACACATCCCGGGAAGCGATCCTGCGGTTGCTAAGCTCTGTACCTTCTTGCTGATCGATGAAGGCGGTCTGTAATGAGCCCGCTACGTCTGCCCATGAGGTTACGATACCTGGGGTCGTACGGACACTGCGTTTGAAAGTGCGTAGTGCAGCAACATCACCTCCATTATTACACCAACGCTTCCCCTTAGAATAATGTTACACTAATTTATTATTAGTACTTTATTACACATATTTTTCAAAGCCGTCATACGATACGTATGCTGGAACGGATAAAGATATGCCGTTGGTCTGCCAACCAGAGTTGTCGAAGCACAAGCTATGAAGTGCACACTTGTTGCAACACAAATAGCTTACCGTCAGATATAACTCATCTTCAAACACACAAACACGTGACTGTAACACGCGCGTCCAACATTATTGAGCCATACGACTACATTATCAGCGCAAATATTGCAGCTTCCGAATAAATCTCAGTTTAAAAAAATAAAAAAATTACTGAAATTTATCGCAAAATGCACAACTTTAGCAGAGCTAAGTGAATGTAACAAAGAAAAGGCGATGCAGCCAACATTTTATTTCATAAATACGTGCACCGCACTACCATTTAGGTACGAACGCCTGAAAGCCTGCATTATGTATACAATACAATTTATTACGAAATCCTATGTCTCCGAAATGTCCACGTAAAAATATTTTGATCCAGATCCACGTGTGGACCCAAAAAAACCTTGTGCTAACTTAAATTTTTATCCAACCATGTACCAAGCCTGAAGCATATTTATGAGGTAGTTTTGACTTACAATATGTTTGGAGTTATCGTAATTGTTAAAGAATAGTAACTATGAGTACAAAATTTAACATGTAAAACAATTTCCTAATAACTGTGATTATTAAATAATTGAATTGGTATTAGATTACAAAACATTTTAAAATTTTTAATCAATCCGCGGCCATCGCTACCCCGAACTTATTGTCAGGAGTACACCAGTATTGCAACGTACAACGTATAACGTTGTGAAATGTGAACTGAGTTAGAACGACGACAAAAAAGACTTTCTCCAAGAATGAAGATAATGTAATAAGATACTCAGCGTGACCAAAGAACAACACACATACGTCTGTTGTATACCTGATGCATAATCACCGACTACATTTGTTTCTAGTACGGTTAGTCCCCACGAGAAGCTAGATATGCATAAGAAACTTGAATATACGCAATTTTCCACCCTATGGAGCACAACATTCTTCCAACAGACCGTGCTGATCAAGTACATGACGAGGCATATGCGGGAAAATAGCAATAACCACAGTGCAAAGAAATTTATTAAATATGAACCAGCCTGTTTCCGTGCTATGCTAACAAAAAATCACACCGTCAACATTAACAAAATCAATAGTGATAGGCACGGTTATGGTTTGCCATGTTCGGATATCCGGGTGAAATTGTAATATATCGGATAAACCATATATCCGGATATAGACAAACATATCCTAAAACTCTAAAGTTATATTTAAACTTAAAAAATTGTACATGTATATAAGCCATATATATCACAGGTATATATATTTTTGAAACAGAGCGAGCAAAGCGAGCGGATTTTCCACTGAGTGCACTAGAGCGAAAGATCGTGAGAATTTGTTTTTGTGTGTTTCTGTCACGCATAGCTAGTCATCGACTGTATGAATTTCGATAAACTTTATTTTAATTCGACAGCAAAAGTGATAAGGATGTTCCCTTTAATTGAACTCCAAAATAGCTCCGACGCGTCTTCGGTTTCAACGTCTTTGCCAAACCTGGCCATACTGGTATCCGTATGTCACAGTCCAGCGTCAAAAAACCGAGACCACCACCAGAATCAGGTCATCGATATCTACAACTTCGCTTACAATGACTTTTGTGGCACCACTCCCTGGGATGCTGTGGGCCCGAATATGGGTCGTCGATCCACTGCTAAAAATAGCAATTTTTCAAATTTCGGTATATTGTTGCGCGTTTTGTACTTACTACGGATGTCTATTAGGTTATAAAGCACGCTGAATATGAAGGTATTGCTATTTAGAGTCCAACTTGACTATATTATATCTTTTCACCAGGTTTCTATGGCTTTACGATCGACCATGCCGATTTCCAAAATGTAGTGAGTTCCACTTGTATGGTGATTTAAATATATATATTGCTTGCTGTATATCGAGAATGGTCTTTATACATAGGTTTTTGCTTTTTGGGTAAGCTGAATACAATGGTTTGGTTACCTAGAGTCCAGCACGATTATTTTACATTTTTAAGGTGTTTCCAATGGGTTTAGGGTTAATGAACCCGATTGTCACAATTTAGGTCTTTAGTATCTTGGATATGTATTGCGTAAAGGGTATGAAGAATGTTCTATGTATATATAGGTTTTTCGGTACGCTGGACAGGATTATTTAGTTGTCTAGGGATTAGCACGAATAGTTTGTGCTTTCAGTCGTTTTCGATGGGCTTTGGGTTTTTAATGGGTTTCGTACTACAGAGGTTTTAATGCAATACCAGGGAATAACCGGAACCGGAACCAGCATCCGGAACTGTCCCTTTACACCGGATCCGCAACCTGGTCTTCGAAATTTATAAATAGTAAAACAGATGAAGGAAGAAATTAAGGTATAGCGGATTTAAAATGCATTAAAAATAACTTTCACATTAAACTTAATGTATTGTGATGGCATTATTGCCTTTCTGAAATTTTAAAGAGAATGAGGAAGCTAATAATGTTTATTTATCGATTAATATGTCGGTTTTTGGACACCGAGAGCAAAAATGCCTTCCACTATCCACCCTTGCTTATACTGCGTCAAACTGAATGTGATTACAATGCATGGAGCGTAGAATAAACACTTTAGCTCTCTTCCCAGTCGCCTCCCTGTACTATACATACGTATGTTACATGTTGTTTTGTAGGAAATTTGAAATTATTGGTTTATATGATTCTATGAGAAATTAATAGATAGAATGTAATTTTCTGATCAGTGGTAAGAGACACTGTTTAGGCTAGCGTTGGACAAACAGTTCCCGTCAGTTAGATGATAACTTTCTAGTCAGAATGCTATAAATGAGACAAACTGTGATGCTCCTTGCACAGTTTCAATAAATACAGTTCATTGCCAAGAAAGCAGTTTACGGCTGCGCTGCAGATAACGTTACTTACTTTAATTTAGCCTGATTTACAAAGTTTACAAGCGCACTGGCTGGTGCTTGACGTAATTTGTTAGCCAAGCATACGCTAAGTACTTCCGCGTAAACCATACTCTGCTACCCAGTTGGACCGGTTTAATTCGAACATAACCCGGACACTTCTGAATGTGTATAATAGCTGCTACAAGCATCGACCTGGCTCCTGCTAAAACAAATTCATGCAGGTTATTATGAAAAATTCTTACTGAAATTATGTGCCCTGCTTACGTTTCACACGGCAAATTGCTGAGTTAATCTTTTCTTTTGCTTGATTGTATTGTAACTTGATTTTTGTATACGTAATATATATTACTTATGTTCGGGTCAGAAATGAAGCAAAAATGCGGAAAATTTCAAACAAAATTATTAAACCTGAATTCCGGTTCCGGTATGGTTTTTGCCCTTTGCCGGAACCGCAACCGGAACACGATTTTCGCCAGAACCGGAATTCCGGTTACTCCCTGTGTAATACAAATATATATACATCAATCACAAACCCTGTAATCACAAAACGACCACTTGATGTAACCACGCTTGCCCCGTTTCACCGTCGCTTGCGAGTTACTTGTCTGTGTGATGTATAAACATGCATTGTTCTTTTGATAAGGTGCTTTTTGCACCGATATTTGTTGTGTAACTACATTAAACCTATTTTAGTAAACCATTAAATTGATAATGAACACCATTTCTTGTTATAGTTAACACTAAGCTATTCAGAATAAGGTGGTCACTTCCGACATTTTTTATATCTGCGATATCAATGGAATGCCAAAAAATCGCCCGAACCCAACTGTAAACCAGAGAATTGGAGCTGGCGAACCTTGTCAACTTGCAAGTTATGTAAAAACAACGGGGTCTAAATACAAAATTTCAGACAGAAAATGGAAATCTGTGGCATCTGAAGTTGGTTATTTGAATTTACAAATTGTCAAGAAAATAAGCAACATAACAGAGTACCATTTTTAAAATCATCTAATACCTGAATTCTCAAGATATACGGTATATACGTAAAACTTTTGTTCAATGTGAAACATATTCCTCAAAACATTTCGAGGCCAGATTTTCAAACATTTCTTGGTTGGTATATATATGTAAGATATTTTAACACAAAGTATAGACATGTATTAATCCTTTGGCGCATGTAGTTGCGCTCAGGCAACTTATTATAATACAGCTCAGTGAATTAACTTTAACTACGTTGGGCTGTTTATTGCTGTTTACTGGCGTTGGAATGAGCATTAAGGATCAAATCAACAGCGTCGTTCTAACTCAGTGGTTAGCGATCGCAACTCTATAATATTTAGATATAACGACAAAAACCTCTCCCTAAACGGTCACATGAAAAAATATCTGTAAACAGTGTCATTTTGGCATTCTCGAGCCAATTTTTTTGTCATTCCCTACCCGTAAATTTCTACACCTGGATACGAAATCCAATGCTTGAATATTCGGTATTATCCCTGCGTAGCAGATAATATACAGATATGAAATCGTATCCGGACATCTTTGACCATCACGAAAAACTACACACTCAATAAATATACTAGTAGCTTGTTTCATCAGCAAGGTGGTGAATCCTGAGTGAATAAATGTGTATTTAGAGAGATGTACACAGATTACGTTGTTTTAATAGTTGATGAGATATACCATTTTATTGCGTCTTTAGAGACTTACAATGTGATTCTAATAGAGAATGCATTGCTCTACATCAGGAGATCAATAATATCCATACAGCTCGGGCGGTTGCGGCGATATTGCCGTTTTCGAGTATTTTGGGCTCTTTAGCCCAACCCTGCATCGTAAATACTCAAAACAGTGGTACGTTATCTGCAGTTACATAGGGGGTAAATTGCTCTACAAAATGAGCAATTCTATGGCTCAAGCGGTTCAGGAATTACTGCTATTTTCCCGTATTTTGAGCCTTCGGGCCCATTCAAAAATCCACTGGACCCATGGGTTGCATTGTGCAAAAGCATTATTTCTCTACAGTATTGAACTGATTTGTCCGAAATATATCTGCGCGTGCATCGGTTGCTGAAATAAAACCATGATTAAGTTTTGAACCTTTTTGACCCGATCCAAGCCCCTTACACCCTCTTTTACGGCCCAACGAAGTTTTTGCGTCTAGCTAAAGGGCACAAATAGAGACCCTTAAGCTTACGAATGAGCTATTGTGCAAATTAGCTCAGGCAAAGTTGAGTTATGCGTGTCACCCCAAACAACCTCTAGGAACACGCACCGTAGTAATTTACCACTCTAGCCAATGAAAATTTGTCGCTACGCTCGCTTTACTCACTTCTCAGATTTCAATACTAATTAAACATACCTGACAAGTCCGTAACGTGCACAAAAGTATCGTTGAACGACGCAAAAATGTGCGCTACGCCAAAAACGGTTTCCCCTTGGGCGACTTGTGGGCCAAGCGTCACTTGGGCTTGTTCTTCCTTTTGTTTTCCCTTACGAGGCGCCATTTAACACTATATCATATGAACAATGAGGCAAAGTAAAATGTCTAAACCAGAAAATTATCTGTGCACACACTGATAACCAATGAAAATGTTCCAGAACAGTTACATGCCAGACGTGTTATATCAAGCCATTAGTAAACCTTATCAATTTAAAGAAAAACCCTTGATTCACTATACGCATCTGTAGCAAGGCCACGACTGAACAGACAAAGCAAAATAACAATTATGATTTGATGTGGGGGTGGGTGTCGTGGGTTACGACAACTATATATCGAAAGTTCATGACTAGAACCCACCAAACAAAGCAAAATAACAATTTTGAAAGCGGTAGGCGCTGTGGTTTATAACGGCTATCCGTATTGTATGAAACAAATAACTTTGTCACCTTTTATGTAGTTCGTGTATGTGGCCAGTAGCAGATTGGCGGGATTTTACTTTATGTGGCACGTGATTTGTTTAAGGTATTACCAATCTACATCACCTAGAGCATCACAGATACTCTAATTACATCGCGTTACATATGTATATATATAGATACAGTTACAACCCGAATATCAAACACTAAGTGTGTAAACAGCCTGCCAATACATGCGTACCATTATACGTACCATTCTTCCTTCCATGGTACTATTTGGCATAATTGTGATTTCATTTTCATTACATTGACATTGACCATTGTTGGAAGGAGGCTACGCCTCGCATCGGAGCGAGGCTCGAATGAGGCATGAAACAATCAATGAATATTTATGAAGGCAGAACATTGGCTTTATGTAGCCTGTGTTTGAAAGACGACAATGACGACGCATTTACCACATCGTGTGGCAAGGAGTTCCATAAACGCACAGTGCGATGCGTGAAGAAATATCTGCGGATATCAAGACGAGGAATGTCAATCGTCTCCAGCTTCAGATTATGCCTTCGAGTCCCACTAAAGCCGGTTGCAAAGTATTTGTCTAGATTTATCCCAACGCCCCCATGTGCTATTTTGTATATCAAAATCAAGTCACTCCGTATGCGCCTTGACTCAAGTGTCTGAAGACCCAAAAATGAAAGTCGCTCTTCATACGGCAGACGGCGGATACTGGGAATCAATTTGGTGGCCAGACGCTGAACTTTCTCAATCAATTGAATATCACGGTTATAGTAAGGACACCAGACGTTGACTGCGTATTCGACATGAGGACGCACCAGTGAACGATAAAGATGGAGCCAAACAATCTTCGACCAGCATTTAATTGTTCGTCGTAGCAGAAATATAACTTTGCGAGCTTTTGCAGCAACTGTAGCACAGTGAGCCGAAAACTTCATATCGTCAGTGACAACCACTCCAAGGTCTTTTTCAGAATGAGTTTTACTGATGACATCATCGATAAGCGAATATGCCGCACAAGGGTTGTCGACACCACAATGCATGACGTGACATTTAAGCTCATTCACGGCAACTGACCATTCGAAACAATACGTTGATAAGCTATCCAAATAGAACTGAAACGCGTCGTGATCAGGACCAGGGTTGTATTTCAGTACTCTGCGATCAAGACACAGGTCGTTCGCAAATTTGAACACGGCACAAGATATGTAATCGTCAATGTCGTTTACGAAGATCAAAAACAATACTGGTCCCAAAACCGAACTCTGGGGGACTCCGCTTGATACGTTTGTCCAGCTAGAGATTGAGCCATTAACTGAAACTACTTGTCTTTTACCAATTAGATAACTTCGGAACCTTTGCAAAAGATTGTCACAGATGCCATAAAGTTCCAGCTTATAAATCAGCGCTTCGACGTTGATACTATCAAATGCTTTCTTGAAATCGATGTAGACACCATCCATCCAGTCGCCTTGATCAATACACTTCATGGCAAAATTCAGATAGTCCAGCAATTGGGTAGTCGTTGATAAGATTATCACAATACGGTATCTTGAAACATGATGCGATGAGTATTTATTATAAAACAGTTATAAAATATATACATTAGAACCAATGTGTCGCCAATATCAATTTTAAACTTGCATGCCGATTTTGTTTTATTTTATCTCCGAATCCGAATATTTCTTTATTGTTCGCATATATTTACTAAGATTAATTCGGCACTCTTATTTTTCGACCCGATCACCTTGCAATGTATTGGTTTGGGTATCTTCTGTTAAGTATAATATCCGCCTTCCCACTGTGTATCAAATTATTTTATTTAAGAACTGGAGTGTCAAGGGGAGTAAGAAGGCAACCGGTTGGCTAATTCAGTTTGCCGGTACTTAACATCTGTCTACGGAAAGCTGCCAGTCGAACCCGATGATACGTCCCAGTAATGATGCAGGAGCAAACTTAAGCTGCGCCTCCCACCAACCTCTTTTAACACTATGTACAAAACTCTGTTAGAGAACAAAACAGTCATTTCAATACACAAATCCAAATTCTAAGAATCTCGTTCGCGAACGCGGGCCGACTTATTACAAAGTGGGTAGTTTCTGTTCGCTAACACAACGCACCTAACAGCTGTTTTGCAATACAACAATTATA
>JASANE010005337.1:0-10864 GCA_030248225.1 Trileptium ribeirensis | reverse complement strand
ATGATTTTTTTGGCTAAAAAACGCCAAAAAACAGTAGATTTGATACATCATTGTTTTGTTTTAAACCAGATTAGTTTATTGTTTCATAAAACATCAAAACTGTGGCTTTGATATATCATTCTTTTATTCTAAACAAGATGAGTTTATTACTTCAAAGATTGCCAAAAAAGGCCAATTTAATGCATCGTTGTTTTTTAATCAGATGAGTTTATTAATTACAAAAACGGCAAAATGCGGTGAATTTGATGAGCTATTCTTTAATTCTAAACCATGTGAGTGTACTACAGCAAAAACGGCAAAACGGTGGCTTTGGTGCAGCATTCTTTTATTCTAAATGAGAAGAGTTTATTGCTTCAGAAAACACCAAAACTGTGAATTTGATGCATCATTTTTTGTTCGAAACCAGATGAGTTTATTGTTTCAAAAACGCTAAGAACGGTTGATTAGATGTACAGTTTTTAAATTAGGTACACTTGTTACAAAAAGAATATTAAAAACAGTGGAGAATTTTATGGCTCAAAACATTTTATGGTCTTTAATTGATTAATTTGACATCGTATTTCCCTTTTGAAAGAGAACAATTATGCTTGAGGTTCAAAGAAATAGGTGTATACATTTACGTAAACCCACTGTACAAAGTTGAGCCACATTAGTCGACTAACTATGAGCTCACAGATGACACAACCAAAATTCTCTATGTCATTTCCCACACAAATGACGTTAAAATAATATTCAGTAAAACGTGACAGCCATGTTAGTGAATCAACTATTTGTTATGCTGGGACTGCTGGGTTTAAATGCGCAGTGTCCTTAGAAAAAATTGACCGATCAATAATAACATAAGTTTACGTGACTAGCTAAATAATTAAACTATAATAAATATTTTTTAACATTTAAAATAACTGTTGCGATAGGTGTATTTTGAATTAATCCTCGTAATCCAACGAACTTATTGAAAGAGCACTATAGTGGGCTTCCAGCAACTGTCATTGTGTTTTCACTTTGCCGAATTTGCTGCATGAAGTTATCGCGTTTCTGTCAAAAACTTCAAACTAACGCAGTAGCGGTCCCTGAATTAATTTTTGATGAGACTTTAAGGTTTTCAACCCAACGGTTATAAGCGGTATGTAATTCATAGTATTATGAGGACATTATGTTCCTTTAAGACTGAGAGACTTAGCTGGGTTCACACGTGAAACTTTTTGCTCAAATGTTGAGGTCAAAATTTGTTGAAATTTTGATTAAATTTTGAGCTCAAATTTAGATCAAAATCTGAAAACATTTTATCTTATTTTCGGTGAATTTAAACGTTGGACAACTATCAAACTTTTCTAGCATATTGCTTCAACTAACCAGAGCATAACAATAGAACTTTAACACTTTCGAAATTTTGAAGCAAAATTGTTTGTTATGTTGTTTCATTACAAAATTCATTGAAATTTGATAATTTGATAATTCATTTGAAATTTTTATCAAATTTGAGCTCAAAATTTGAGCAAAAAGTTTCAAGTGTGAACCGAGCTTAACAGTTTATAATTTGGATAAGCACGCATGAACCCATATATGCCGATGTGCACATACATGCTCATTAAATCTTTTTCTCACTCGCATACTAGTCTAGCGCTAGCTAGCATGTGCAAGCTAGCCTAGCTACCAAGCTAGCAACTGCAAGCAAGTGCGTGCTAGCCTAGTTAGCAACTGCAAGCAAGTGCAAACTAGTCTAGCTACCAGCTAGCAACTGCAAGCAAGCGCAAGCCTAGCCTAGCTAGCAACTGCAGGCAAGTGCAAGCTAGCCTAGCTACCTAGCCAGCAACTGCAAGCAAGTGCAAGCTAGCCTAGCTACCTAGCTAGCAACTGCAAGCAAGCGCAAGCTGACAAGTGCATGTTAGCCTAGTTACCTAGCTAGCATCTGCAAGCAAGTGCAAGGTAGCCTAGCTAGCAACTGCAAGCAAGTGCAAGCTAGCCTAGCACTAGCTAGCACTTGCACACTGCTAGACTTGTCTTTACAATTTTTTCACAAGCTCCTATATCTAATTTGGAATTTCATTTATACGAAAAATTTATTCAAAAATTAAATTATTTTTATGTATAGTTCCTGCGTTTACTTTCACTATATTTAGTTTCACCTATATAGCGGATGAGTATTCTTTGCTTAGTCAATATCCGGAATTGCTATGACAATTAGAACGCGAAAACAATTCCTGGAAAACAACCGGACTATGTATAATTGTTGCTGTTGTCTCCTGTGTCATTGCAACAAATAAATAGACGTTGCTTGAGGTAAATCAACGCTTATATTTGCAACTTGCGATATCATTGCTTACGGTTTAAAATGGTCTCACCGATAAATACAGTCGGTGCGAATACTTTAGCTCAAATTAAACGTACCTGAATATAGCCAATCGGCTAATCCATTATAAACGTCTGCTACTTGTTCGGAAATGATCAAGTTTGGTGCTGAACTCGGCGAATTTTGATACCAAATCGACGTTGTTCTATTCGTTAGCGTTATGTAGGCCTAAAATAATACAAAACTTCTAAAATAATGCATCTAAAAACGCACACCAGTATAGAGACTAAACCAGAAATATAAAAACGACGATCTCTATCTAGACGGTGCATTAGTCCGGTATCTAGACAGTGTCTTAGGTGAGCATTAATACGGGGCCTTAGGTTACTATCTAAACAATGATTCAAGTGAGTATCTACACGGAGCTTCAAGCAAGTAACCACACCTAGACAGTGCTTTTGGCAGGTATATCAACGGTTGTGTAGAACAATATCTAGTTGATGCCTTAGGCCTATAACCAGGCTATGGCCAAAGCCGGCATCCAGGTGAGATGACAACTGCGTTTTTTCGTCTTATAGCCGCGCAATGAGACACAACGCGAATGAAATAATTATTGAAGATATCTATAACAGCCAGTTATACAAATTTAAGAACATGAAATTCATTCGCTTCAAAAATATGATTTTAATCCATCATTTTGAAATAAAAAATGGAGCATTTATATATACTACATAGCCAGAAATATCCATTGGTATAGGTTATAATGTGCTTTGTTAATGAATGCAACAGACGTATGCCACTACATATACTTGTTTTAATTTGAGAATTTAGTACCTAATAGCGATAATAAGCTCATTTATGACAGATTTTTGAAATTAAGAATGTTAGTCTAACGCTTGTCTCATAGTATAAGCCGCATTAAAGTTGACATGAAACTATCTGGCCACAATAGTTCTATCGACTAAAGTTTCTTTTTGGATCTGTGGGCCAAACTTTGAAACCTGTTTTAATTATAACAAAAAGAAAGAAAGGTTTCTTAAAGTTATCGCTATTAATATTTTTTGAGGGAAGAGTTTATCAATGTACGGCCTTCCACTCACGATTTTGGGACGCTTTACCTCTTATCACCATTCTGCAACTCGTCTATGTATCTGTCATTGGGACGTGTATTTACTGCTGCATGTTCACTCGCCGTATTATCAATTATAACAACAACAAAGAAAGGTTTCTAAAATTTATCGCTATTAATCTTTTTTGAGGGAAGAGTTTATCATTGTACGGCCTTCCACTCACAATTTAGGGACGATTTACCTCTTATCACCATTCTGCAACTCGTCTTCGTATCTGTCATTGGGACGTTTATTTACAGCTGCATGTTCACTCGCCGTATTATCAATTATAACAAAAAGAAAGAAAGGTTTCTAAAAGTTATCGCTATTAATCTTTTTTGAGGGAAGAGTTTATCATTGTACGGCCTTCCACTCACAATTTAGGGACGCTTTACCTCTTATCACCATTCTGCAACTCGTCTTCGTATCTGTCATTGGGACGTTTATTTACAGCTGCATGTTCACTCGCCGTATTATCAATTATAACAAAACGAAAGAAAGGTTTTTAAAAGTTATCGCTATTAATCTTTTGTGAGCGAACAGTTTATCATTGTACAGCCTTCCACTCACAATTTAGGGACGCTTTACCTCTTATCACCATTCTGCAACTCGTCTTCGTATCTGTCATTGGGACGTTTATGTATTGCTGCATGTTCACTCGCCGTATTATCAATTATAACAACAGGAAAGAAAGGTTTTTAAAAGTTATCGCGAATAATTTTTTGTGAGGGAAGAGTTTATTATTGTACAGCATTCCACTCAGAGGTGTGCGCGGGCATGAATTTTTGAGCCCGGGCCCGGCCCGTGCCCGTGAGCGTCAGGCCCGGGCCCGCGGAGCCGGGGCCCGCGGGCCCGCAGCTATTTTGGAGCCCGCGCGAGCCCGCGAAGTCTATTTTTAAGTCATCGTTTGCGTGAGCTGATTTGATCTGCAAAACTAAACACATCAAACGTCAAAAACCCACATATAACAAGGCCATGTCAGAGCAACTCGCTGTTAGCACAAGTTAATCGACTCATGATTTTTTAAATTCGACGTACAGTATTTAGACGTACTTTAGATGTAATTCGACGTACTGTATATTTACATGTCCTATCACTAAAAAAGTAGTGCTAGCTCTACTAGTAGTAGCGAGCGGCCAGCCAATATTTCTGCTTTTGATTTGGCGAGAAACACAGACCAATTATGGTCGAAGCTTTCGCGCAAAACAAATACAGACAGCGGAATTCATCGATCAAAATATTGTTGAAAGTTATATTTTTATCTATGGGGGCAATTACGGTAATTTTTGTTTTATATTACAGATTTTATTAGAGTCGTTTACCTTTGGCCTCCAGCCCGGCGATGTCAATCAAAAAACAGATTGGGCTGAAACCGTTATCAATCGACTCGGTGCGATCGCGACATTCGGAATATATCCGTTTTGGTGAAATTGCTGACAAAAATTTTTTCAGGTCATTATGGGTGCGTTAGATAGCAACAAAATTTTGTCTATTTTGATTGACATCGTTTTCAAACCGATCCCCGATCCGTTCACTACGTGTCAGTTTCTAGCTGGGACTAGCGAAAAGGACCTTTTGATTGCACTGAATCAAAATGGAATCAACCGACAATAAACGCCAAGATAAATAAAAAGGCTTTATACGTACAATGCTTTATGTTTATATAACTAAATCTATATATAATAAATATATAATACAAAATATTTGTTGTAGTTATTTCTCCCATCACAAGAATTATTCAATTCTCTCAAAAACATTAAAAATAAACAATGATTCATATAAGAAATAGCAAAACATCGCAAAATGGATTGCGGTAGTATAGCACTGATGAAACAAGCGTGGGAATATGATGTAAAATTGCAAGTTTTCCAATTGACATTCATATGTGAAGCTGGAAACGCGAGCCCGCGCAAGCCCGCGCGGTCTCCGCGGGCCTGAGCCCTAGGCCCGGCCCTGCCCGGGCCCGCGGGTACCCGCAGGTACCCGGGCCCGCGCACACCTCTGCTTCCATTCACAATTTAGGGATGCTTTACCTCTCATCACCATTCTGCAACTCGTCTTCGTATCTGTCATTGGGACGTTTATTTACTGCTGCATGTTCACTTGCCGTATTATCAATTATAACAAAAAGAAAGAAAGGTTTTTAAAAGTTATCGCTATTAATCTTTTGTGAGCGAACAGTTTATCATTGTACAGCCTTCCACTCACAATTTAGGGACGCTTTACCTTTTATCACCATTCTGCAACTCGTCTTCGTATCTGTCATTGGGACGTTTATTTACTGCTGCATGTTCACTCGCCGTATTATCAATTATAACAAAAAGAAAGAAAGGTTTTTAAAAATTATCGCTATTAATCTTTTGTGAGCGAACAGTTTATCATTGTACGGCCTTCCACTAACAGTTTAAGGACGCTTTACCTCTTATCACCATCCTGCAACTCGTCTTCGTATATGTCATTGGGACGTATATTTACTGCTGCATGTTCACTCGACGTATTATCAATTATAATAAAAAGAAAGAAAGGTTTCTAAAAATTATCGCTATTAATCTTTTTGAGGGAATAGTTTATCATTGTACGGCCTTCCACTCACAATTTAGGGACGCTTTACCTCTTATCACCATTCTGCAACTCGTCTTCGTATCTGTCATTGGGACGTTGATTTACTGCTGCATGTTTACTCGTCGTATTTTTGTGTTAATATAATTTTATTGTTTTCCGAATTTCGGTTCCGGAAAAGGAACATCTTGTTTTCCCGGGAGGACTGGCTTGTCAGAAAACCGTCTTGGGTGTCGTCCTCGTTGCCTTGCTAAGTCGCCGAATATATTTCTCTTTCTCTCTCACTTTCTCCAACGCCGTTATTTGTGTTCTTCTCTGCCGGCAGTGGAGTTAACCCTGGTGACCACTATGCATCTCTTTATACGCGTGCTGACACGCGTCTAGGCTGTTCTATTACTTACCTTATAAGAGCTGCCGGAATCCTCAAAAACCAAATTTTATACTAACTCTTAATGGTTTTCCTGCCTATTTAAATAGTGCGATCGAATACCTTTGCGTCCGTGATATATGTCATTATGGATATAGTTTGCGAGTTTCTATTTTTTCTCGACGCTATCGCGCAAATTACGCCGTATCGGCTGTTGTAAAATAGCTCGCTAATAAGCTCATCAATTGGAGCATAAAATCTCGGTGTCCGTTTTATCAGCATGTTGCAGTCGGAGGTGAATCGGGGCGAGCTTAAACTGTTATATATATATCTAATTTTCGTTTTGCGGTATTTACGTTTTTATAACTGCGCAATTGTTAATTTTAATTGCTAAATTCTTTGCGCTTAGTTTGGCGATGCTTATCGGTAAATTTTGGTGTGGGCTATGGTCGGTTTAGTGCGTGCTGTGCCCGATAGGGTACGTCTCCTGTGGAGGAGAATTGTCGCTTGCTATATGGGCGGGTGCTTGGCCTCACCACTAAATTTGAACCGAGATCAGCACAGGCGGAGTTAGTGATGTCATGCTCCGTTGCGAATGGTTTGTGGAGTCGTCGCAGCATACAAAGCTACAATCATCGCCAAGTGCATAGGTGGTCGGCTAATATTTTTCTCTTTAGCTCATCGCTTGAGCGTCCCAGCCTGGCCTGGCTAGCACTAGCTATTGCTGTAATGTGTGAGCGTTGTCGTTTCGTGATGATCACACTGACATGTCTGGCACGGAAATTCCGTGAGTGTGTGGGGAGCAGTATTTTATACACAAATATTTCGTTGAAGTGGATTTTACCTTATTAATTCGTATCAGTTTGATCAAACAGTATAGACGTTTTCAATATAACAAAAATGTGGGAGTTAATTTAAATACTCAATTTTTGAAATCAAACTAGAAAAACCGATTTCTTCGATACATCTAAGAAACTGAGCGTTATATATTACCCTCGTTAGAAACTGCAGATTGAAACACATTTTCTGCTTACCATATTGTGATTGGACAGTTTTTGGCACAAAGTTGTTTTAATGTATAATAGTTCACAGTTGAAAATTTGCTTACGAAATCATTGGTGTTTGCTGCTTCATTCCAAAACAGC
The DNA here is from genome assembly GCA_030248225.1 of Trileptium ribeirensis. Classification (NCBI taxonomy): domain Eukaryota; kingdom Metazoa; phylum Nematoda; class Enoplea; order Enoplida; family Thoracostomopsidae; genus Trileptium; species Trileptium ribeirensis. Next base: position 3,394 of record JASANE010005337.1, on the reverse strand, counting down.
CTTTGAATACGTATTGGGCCATTGTCATCGTTGAGATGGTAGCTGAAGACGGCAAAAGTATCAGATACGATTGTTGGATAATTACGCGCTGTTGAAGAGACATAGTGTCATAGGTGTTCATAGGGACAGGGGCGCTACCCACCCTAGCAGGTATTACCCCGTGTGTGAAAATTTTTAGTTATTCTAAAAAAATTAAGAAAAATTGGGTACTATTGAGACAAGTTTTGGTTTTCGCCCCTAGCTTACTCCCCGCCACCCCACCTCCTCCCCACAACTATGTGCACCCTTTTCTTCGACGGACCTTGGACACTTATGCAAAGAGTCATTGTTAAATAATGTTTCAGGATGAATAAAGTGTGTCTCAAAAGACTGATAAAACCGGATCAGAATTGGCCTTTGGTTCGATAACTCTACCAGTTTTAAAACCACCAATTTCTTATATTTAATCGAAAATGAATTGGCGAAATCATTACTTTCTGTATTATTAACTCCCTCTAAATTATATAAAAATGTTTGGTTTAAACCAATAGCCCCATTTAATACATACTAATTGAAAAATGAAGATTTTTGGATATTACAAGGGTTGTATAGGCTGAATAGATTTGATTCTAGGGGTGTTTGTGTGCAAAAAATGTTAGAAACAACACCAACACAGTGTAAACAGACGTCGAAATTACGTTAAATATTTTATATATCTCCACCTATGAATGGGTCCTAAACATTACTGACATATTCTGAACGAGACGATTTATGAAACCAACGTATGTATAATTTAAGCAAAATATTCAGGTGTAACGCGATGTTTATAAATTATGAGACGAGAAAAATTTTAATCTCGTTGCGGGCAACATTAGCAGTTTTGCGAACCCAAGAACCAAGAATTTGAGTATCCAAATTTCAATTAATATCCAGCTGCTGACCAGCAAAATCCAAAATAGCGTAATTTTTATTCTGTAGTCCATTAGACGGTTGTTGAGAGAATGTTTGTTGGAATGATATCGATAATATGAGACTGCTTATGCGCGACTAAACTTAATGTGACACCGCTAACCATTCTATCGTGCAGTTGTGGACTCCCCGTAAATTAGGTAACAAATATGATATTCGATTCGGTTCATTGCTAGCACATACTTGGGGATTTGTAGTCGGATCATGGCAGTTCAATAACGTTTCATTGCGTTGAAATAGGATTCATTTCCGTTCGCGAAAGAGTTTAATTTATGTGTGACGTTATAAACGGAACGATCTCATTTTTCATCAACTAGTGTTCACGAATAAAACCCTTGTCAATTCAAATCCGACAAATTCTGTTCTTGAACAAGCAAATTTGATATTGGAGAACAAAAACAAGTATTTTTAGCCAATTAAAAAATGTTCGGTGACGAAAATTTATAAAACAAAAACGAATGGTTAGCAGGGTCATTTTAAGTTTTGCTGTGCATTACTTTTAATAGGTCAAAATATTACACGTTATATCGCAGTAGCTTTGTTATAGAAAATCGATTACAAAATGCTTGATGAAACAATGTGCATCACCAAAGTGAAAAGTCACGATCAAACCGTGCGATAATTCGATCATAGAGCTAATGAAAACAAAACCAAAAACGTACCTCTTGTTGTTAGTAGTACTTTGAATCACCCAAGTATATTCGCAATGATGGGTGCATTCCGCCTGAAAAATTCCAAATCTGTGATAGTACACAAATAATAGCGTATAATTTTAATATATTTCTATTTTAACTAATAAACAGTGAACATACAAAATATCGGCATAATCCAAACATATATGTAATTAATTCACATGTGCCGAAGTTCCGTCTGCTTGAGGCTGGATGATAGATAATCTCTAAATAGGGTGATGAATTTTCTATATTCAATATATGTTGATGATGTACAGGTATCACTTGTGGAATCTCATAACAATCATGGATTAACTATATCAAAACACCATATTAATTCACTAAGCCAAGTGGTTGCTTCCCTGATATCTTACCTCAAAATGTTGTCCTATCGCATGCGATCACTGTCAATCTTGCGTGGAGTTTATGTTTGATATGTTCGTCTGCTTTTCGAGTATGCATTGCCTAGTTAAATTCGCTTTAAATCTATGCCGAATAAAAAATTGGAGAAACGTTACAGCGCCGAGCCATCCGCATATTCCTAGATTATCCAGCTAAGCTCGTACGACTATGCTATTTTCACTATTGGGCAGACATTTACCTCGGAAATATACGGCTATAAACTTCTTAATCAGCGTGTACCTCTACGGCTGAATCAGTATATACCGTATCAGCAGAATATTAACACTAACCTCAGATACCAGCATTGATTTCAATTGTCAGAGGTCATATGACAAGACTAGCGGGTCTTGCTCTCACAGTATTCACAAAGAAATTACTAAATGCTCTACCAAGTGAAGCTAGCGCCAAGCAGTCAATTGAATATTTTAAGAAATACTCCTCAGAAAAGGCTGCCAATGTACTATATCGTTTTACATTCTAGGAAGATATGAGGAACAGTTGACAACCATTCTTAACTAGGCTTATATTTCATGTAGCATGGCTATTTACAAAATATATTCGTGTAAAACATTGTTGGTGTCGAACAACTGCTGGTTTTAGAATTATAAAAACACCCATACCCTAAAACTCTTTTGTAAATTAGCACTTTGATTATAGGCCTTATAAATGATGTGTTGCCAGTTTCGTTAACAGACCGAAGTGTTGTATTCCTGGTTGATTTGGGGGCCTAAGCGATAATTTTATCATAAAACCACGAAGTACTATTATTTTAAGTAATTCGAAATATTTCAATTTTTAGTTCGGTTTTTAAAACAAATAATATATCACAACAGAAACTGGGGAACCAGTAGACCACGAAATTGTAGGATTCGTGAATCTTAAATTTAAGCCCGAACCCTGCTGTTTCATCCAGAACCATGGAAAGCGCTGAATAAGTAGGAAAGTGTTAAAAGATGTTTTGTCCAATTATACGCCTGACGTCGTGCTGTTCCACAGGTAACTATAGGCTCTACCTATATTTTTTTTCAATTTCCTTTCAATTGCGATTTCGTTTCCAATGTCATTTCAATTTCATTTCAGTTTCACTTCGATTTCTATTTCATATCTTGTCTCATTTCAATTTCATTCCAATTTCACTTCAATTTCAATTTCATTTCCAATGTCATTTCAATTTCATTCCAAATTCACTTCAATTTCTATTTCATATCTTATCTCATTTCAATTTCATTCAAATTTCACTTCAATTTTAATTTCATTTCCAATTTCTATTTGAATTTCAATTTCATTTGAATTTTAATTTCATTTCCAATTCTATTTCAATTTTCGACACATCGCCACTGAACGTCACCCGTATTTTTAATAACTTGTTTTTA
>JASANE010005336.1:0-34743 GCA_030248225.1 Trileptium ribeirensis | reverse complement strand
TCTCTACAAGACAATGGATGCTGACGGCGTCCCGGAAAATCTGGTCCGAATGATCAGTGTAGTTTTCGAAATATCGAAATCTGAGTGTGAAGTCCGAGTATATCCAAAAAATGTCCAATCCGTTTGAAGTCAAATCTCGCGTAAGACAAGGGTCCATATTGTCCCCAACGCTATTTAAAGAACCTTGAAGTTGGCTAGATAATCCAAGAGACACTAATTGATACAGACGGAGTGGTCGTCAACCAAAACGGAGAACAGTTTACAGATGCAGCATATGCCGTCGATATCGCAATATTAAGCGAATCGACAACCAGACTACAGTCTAAAATCAGAATCGATATCGTTGTAGAATCAGCCCAGCCATAGCGTCCGAAAGCGACACGAAAACCAAGATCATGTGTTGCTACACACCCCATGCATCGCGGTATATCTCATAAACAATGCCACGGAGATAATGCACGACTTTAGCTATTTGGAGGCCCCCAAATCCCTGGCGTCGGCTCTTCCGAAACAGAAATCACAGCAAGAATAGTAAAAGCCAGTCCCACCTTTTTGCAGCCTATGACGACTGTGGCAGACGCCCACGGTGCCACTTCAGTTAAAACTGAATATATATAAATCAGGCGTGAGATCAGTCTTATTTTATGGATGCGCACCGAACACACAGTCTCGCTCACAGTAAGATGAACACGGCGGACTGCGCCTACTGCGTTACGTACTACGGATGGCACAAGACCGATGGCCGCGGCGGTTACTAATGTCGACCGCTAATGCCGGATGACGCGCTCGCGGCCGAACACTCGCAATATGGAAACGACAAATCGTTGCACATGCAGAACACCTCTTCCGCGGAACATCCGATCGAAGCTGGCGAAACGAACTAACTCGTGTAATGGCCCGGGCGGCAACCGACGGGGACAAGTGGCGTCAAGATGGTGGTACCATGCAACCGCAGGGTCAGGTAAATCAGGTAACACCATACATGCCGAAGCACGATGTTAGACGAGTACCCCCTGAGGCCTGGGTCCGCCGCCAAGGGTTACCCTCCGACCTCCCTCTGCTGTGGCAAATCCGCCACCCTTTTTAACCGTACGGCACGCGCAAAATTTTAACGACAATTGGCAAAATAAAAAATAGAGTAAAAATTGGCAATAATAAGTCCATTGGAGAGGTCATCAATTTTCTTGCAGCGTTCCTTCGGAGGACCTTTCACTAAAGGCCTCTACCCCATGAGATGACCTCCACCACCGACTTTGGCTACTTCTGCATGAGACCTCGGAACGTCAGCATGTTTGATATATATTAAATATATAAATATCTATAACGTCGTGGAATTTTAGAACCAAGCGAATAATTTAACTGTTAACAATGAAGATTAAATTAATTATTGCCAACTGATAGTTATAACGAAATCTCCCGTGATAGTTACTGCACCCGTTAGAAATCTGTACTCATGCAACAGTGGAAAAGCGTCCATGATCTAATAGGCAACATGGGAAAGAAGTGCGGGGATTTGACTGAAATTTCTTACGGACTTTGAATGTTGATTTCAAAGTTCAGTCTTACACGTGTTACAGCAATTTAAAATGTTCATAGTTTATATGGATTTATAAATATGACTGCCATGATTCAGAAACAGCAAGCAAAATCTCTTAAAATAGTTTGTCGCTGCCACCTAGGCTTTTCTTTTAACAAACCTGTTGTACAGTGCGTGAGATATACCCATCATAGTTCTCAGATCAGGCCATCCCTGGTACTTCTCCAACCCCACCGGAGGGTAAGCTTTAAAACTGTGAGTTACAAAGTCTCGAAATTCTGTTTTATCGAAAATGGAAAACTTATATGCGGCATTGGAACGAAAACATGTGTGTCATTGTGCCGTAAACAGTCGTGAATTTTATGCAACATATATTTAAGCACCTTCCGACGTCTGCCATTTCTAAAAGTTTGGCTGTGTATTAGTCGGTTTGTCACCATTAAGAATTAATTTACGATAAAATTTCACAGTGTCTAAAGGTCGTTATTAAATTTACAAACAGTCAGGCATGATATGTAACAAAAGACTCGACAACAGCATTGGAAACTATATCAGGAACCAATTATAGTTATAGAGTGAACATGACGGCATGAATTTAACAGAGCTGGTTCGATAGGTAGCAGCAAATGTTAACACGTCAATTCGATGAAAACAAGTATCATGCATTAGTCTTGGAATAATCGAACGTTAATATGGTAAGGAATGCTGTCACTCTTGACAAACCACTCCTCGCGCATCACTTGTATAATATTGCTTATACTGGAAGATTTGGCCTGGCTAAATCAGTGTGGATCTAAAGTTCTTATTGATTACTTGTAATGTAAGCTAGGTGTTTGAACTTTAATTCAAATTATTAAAGCGCCATTTACTTAGCGTGAACGCGATAGTAATAAAACGGCACAAATATTTCGCTTTTTGTTGCTGACACTTTCTAAGCATATGCTATAAAATTTAGGTTCCTGTTCGGATGATATCGCCGGAACATTATGGTTACTGAATTTTATCTTTATTATTACGCTTGAATTATTTTACCGTTATGAAGAATTTATCTGGAACCACGTCCTCGAGATCTCGTTATTAAATGGAAACCTCAAAAACTCAGGTGTCATTTTGGTGGAGAGTCAACAACACACTGCAATATAATCGTCAAGCTGTTCTGAGATTTGAGCTTTAAGCTGATGTAAGCTTTCATTGAAAGCGTTCAAAAATCTGTATAAAATTGATTTATCTTAATAAATTACCCGCATCACTTCCACAACACTGTGCTTCACCAGGAGCATTCGGGTTGGTTACGCAAGCATAGTTTGTTGGGCAAGCGTTGAAGCTTCCCACTGAGCAGTACCGTGGCCCACTAGGTGGCGGATGTAATCCTTGAGGGCACGGCTGATGCACTAAATTCATACAAATCACAGTATTAAGTTAAAAGCCGGTAACAATAGAAAATAAAATTGGTGTCACTTTAGGTGGCTAGTAGTACTGTTTGAATACGACGGACATTACTGCACGTCTACATCGTCGAGTTTACGTTTTCTCAATTTACAGTTAAGTGTACACAAATGATTCTAAATCAGTCATACACACAGCGCTAGCTTAGCATCATATTTTACGTTAACCATTGTTTGTAGAACAATTCGAAAGCCATGTTAAGGTATATAAATATCAAACACAAATTTTATTTCCAGGCATTCAGTGAATAATACAACATCGATCTGCACCGTTTGAAAAACAGTCTAACCATAGTTAGCTGGATCTATTTGCAATGGGATTAAAAAACGTCACCAAATTTTATATCGCACAACTCGCTTGAGATAACCATTATGTGTTAACTAATGAACAGATAGAAATGATTAATGCCTCACTAATTATTTACGCTGAATATTTCTGTCTGATTCATTTCAAATATCAACAGTCGATAGCCAATACAAATGTGATTTATCGAAACTAAATAAGGCTTTGTATACAGAAGGATTAGTTTAATATCACCTAGCAAGTGCAAAAAGCTATGTTGGATTGTAGTAAGACATCATGTGTTAAATTTGCTGAATGCAATTTAACTCTAAGCCTGTTTAAAAATATTTTTGGGTGAGTCAAATAAATTTCTCAGTGCTTTTCCCACTTTGAACACTTTTGCTTAAGCTCAGCCACTTTTAGCACTGGTATAAATAGCTAACATTGCATACTGCTGTGATATGTTTCTTTAAGGAAAAGCAATTATTTTTAACAGAGAAACCTCAAGAGGTTGATGAAAACACCAGAATCACAGTGGTGGAACCGAACGGCCGATGCAACGCATGTCATCATCCGAATTAATGTGGAGGTGCAGAAGTCACAGTTAGTCCTGGAAGACAAGAAACCAAATGGCCACATTGCTCGATATCACAAAAGCATATCCAAGAGTGAACAGGCCAGTACTATGGAAATTACTTCAGCGACATGGGATGAAGGGAAAACGTCTGAACAAAATACTACTGGGCTAACATGAAAACACATCACATAAAATTCTGGGAAAGCAAGAATCCAACAACGAATAAACCCCATTGAGAGGATTAAGAAAAGGGTGGGCGACGTCCCCAGTGCATATCAACATTTAAAACGCAGAGGTGATGCGGCAAGCGACAAAAGATCGTTTGGCTGATCACCCACGCCGTGGGAGAGATGTGGGATCGATTGGAGCTGGGTCCCCAGTAACTCCATGCCTCCGCGGATGAGTAATACTGGCTTCTTTAATTCCGCTGCGACGAAGAGCACGATAACTAAGTTAATGTTTGCCGACGATACTTCGCTGCTAGGGATGGATGATGAATTACCAGACGGTAAGGAGGTCATCAAAACATCAATGACAAGATTCGAAGACAAATGTCATGGCGGGAGGGAAGAAAACATACTTTTGCACGGCCGAAATACATGGCTATAAGAGTCATGGGTGGTTGGATTGGAAAAAAGAGGACTGCAACAACAGGATAGCCAGAGCCGGGAGAGCATGGTTTGTGCTGAAGAAAAGGCTAATGAAGTCGAAATTGTCGAAGAAGACGCTAGCGCTAGTTGCTGAACCATGTATAGAATCGTGCTTGTTATTTGACTGCGCGGTTAGGCCATGGCGTCAATGTGAGATAAATAAACTGCACCAGTTCATCGACAAAGCATACGTTTGGATGAATAAGAGAAAAATGCCTGAGCTTATGCAAATGCAAGCGGCGTCGATCAACATGTACGGCGTGAGAATGGAGTTGGGAGTGAAAAGCATTCGACATAAGGTAGAAAGGAGAAGCCTGGAAGGGCTGAAGCATGTGATGCGGATGCCGAATGAACGTATCACAAAAGCTATCACACTTGGTTGGTACGGCACGGACAACAGAGACAGGAGCCAAACGACCATCCACTATTGGAGGAAGTTGTTGACTCCAGACAGAGTGGAAGAGATGGCGGTGAACCGATTGACATGGAAAAACTGATCTTGGCTCGATTGATACGGATTGATTATTGGGACGATGGAATCCGAAACTGGAGAAGAAACTTTGACGAAGGAAACCTCAGAAGAAGTCAATATAAGCTAGCCAACCATCAAACAACTGTATGCGAATGGGATGAATGTGGAAAGAGTTTCAAAACGAGGACAGATTTGAAGCCGCATCAGCGAAGGATGAATCGGAGCAATACAAAGAATGCTACAAATGCCGCGGATGCAAGGTCACGGTGCTGGACTTCGAAGCAGCCACAAAGAATAATGAGAAGGTTTGCAAAGGATCCGAAACTGGAGTATGCTACGTCTGTCGGGAAGTTAAGTCCCAAAAAATATGACTAGGCACATTCGGTACTGCACGGTGAAGCATGGTATCAACCTGAATTTGGTCCATGTGACGAACAGAGTCAATGCACCCAAAACAGATCCACCCTTACATCGACACTATTATCAAACGGCCCGGGGAGAACGCCTAAGGTGCGGAAAGATCGTTGCAAAGGCGAACCTCAGTCGGCATCATAAGTCAACAGCATGCGCGAGAACGAGCTAGGTGTCAAATCAATACCCACAAAAGAAGACTCGCGTTCTCTTATATAGGGTGAATAGCAAATGAATGGACCAACTTACAGTGAGACTATATGGAATGGAATAACTTTTGGGAAATCTTCAACGACAATGTACATCAGCAGAACATCACGGGGTTGAAAAATTTGCGTATCTACGAGCACAGTTATCTGGTACGGCACTATGTTGTACCGACGAGAAACGGCAGGAAAGATAACATATTGCATTAGCGCAGCAGGTTATGTCCTCAGAAACTTATTAGAATACATTTTCAAACGTTAACTAAGCTAGTGACGCCTAAAAACAAATAACTCAAACGATTATCCTGATATAACTAAGCCTCTCAAAAATATAAATCACTCTATTACCATTTCAAATAAATATAACCATTTCCACGACGCCGCAAGAAAATAATTCATTCGGTGACCCCTTCCCTAGAAAATTTTGAAGGATCAATGCAGAAATATCGGAATATTAAAATATTCGATTATTTTTCAACCGATAAGCTAGCAATAATTTCTCCAATAATTCCCAATCATTGCGCAAAAAACGTTCAATAATTTTAAAAATTGATTATCTGTATGTTGAACAAAGTATAATCAATTTGATAACATCTAACTATTTTCATGAAATAATACTCGCCACTAACCAAAACTAGTCGCTAAAGCTGAATACCAAATGCAGCAGTATGCCCAATACTTCGAATGCAGCAGTATGCCCAATACTTCGAACACCCAATACTTCCAACAAACAACGTTGCAAAGGAAAACAAATCTTCACTGCGGTCTTGACAGTAGAATAGTAATAATTTTGAAAGCTAATTCTGTATACAGCCTCTTGTACTATAAGTTCATAGCAACATTTTGCGAACAGACAATGCTACTGATTATAGCTTTTAAAGTGAGCTCGATAAAACAGCAAAAAGAAATAACGCTTATTAATTGCACAAACAGCACTTACAAGCCACGTCCATTTGAATGAAAAGAAGGCAACCAAAAGAAATAGTGTCCACAGCGCAGGACAAAGCGTTAGCGACACCCAAAATATTCTTCGCTCTGCTACATTGTATTTAGACGTATCCTATAGAAACAATACAACTTAAGATGCTTCTACACGATCAAATTTTAAGCACAAAGTGTCATCAAACTATTGTAGTTTGGTAAATAATTATACATTATTGTTTTATCAAGATAAAAAAGGATAAAGATGCAATTGGCACTAGGTGACAATCCGGGTTGTTATGCCGAAGCATTGTGTGGAGGCTGGCCATGATTGTTTTATCAAACTGATGCAAAATTTGTCTACATTATTGGCTGCAATGTGTAAAAGAAAAATGTTGCAAATGAATATGCTTCAAAATGTTGACCTGTGCTCATTAACCTTGTCAAAATTCATAGTTGAGCTTCCCGAGCCCTTTCAAAAACTCATAACGAAAAGAATACACCAGCGATACATAAAAGGGGCAACGTTATAGCTATTTTTAGCACAATCAAATCTACAGAGGTGCTCCTATCTAAACCCGTAACGCCTGCTATATTGGATTCAATCCACGCCAATACAACTGCTTTCATCGTACTCTGTAACACCGATAACATAAACAAAAAGCATTATGCTCCTAACAATTAAAACTAAAAAGCCAAATTTTACTATTTTGGTGCCAAAATTTACAACAGAGTTGTAGCGATTGATGAAAGATCTGGCATGGAAGCTTGTTTTAGATTGTTAGCGGTAACATTAATTGACTTCCAGTGTTCGATGATAAATTTACCATTTTTCCCGGTATTTCTGTATTAATTTCCTTTGCTCTCCCATTTTTTTCAAATTTGTGGTAACCCTGTTCAAAGTGTCGAGCGTTGAGGACTATTTAACAGGAAGAAGATGATGGGTTAAGGTATTTTGGAAACATCACAAATCCCAAACGGTGGCATATTATTTGAACCTGACGAAAAAATCACGAACCGAAAAAAAACCGGCTTCAGCGTGTTTGAAAATCTAATAGGCACTGATTGTAAGGTAAAAATAATAAATAACACGGCGAAATTTGGAAAATATTTCTGGCAAAAGGTCGTCCAACCATATTAGGATCCACACCGGATCAGTAACTGATCCACAAAAGAGTCGTGGTCAGCAAAGTTATAGATCGATGAGCTGATTCTGAACGATGGTCTTTATTTTTCGATGCGAAACCTGTGTTGCGAGGAATGGGAGGACACAACTATCCGTATGGCCAGGTTAGGTAAAGAATCTTTAAAAATGTATTTTTGCCATTTTGACCCGGAAGATGAGGTCGGAGGTAATCGCATTCAGCTAAAGGGTACATCGTCACCACTTTTTCTATCGAACAAAAAATTGTGCAACTCTGTGCATCCGAAAATGAGTTGTGAATGACAACGACCAAAAAAGCAATTTTTACGATTTTCCCCCTAGCTCCGCTGGCTCCGTTTCAATAATTTTAACACGTAAAGCATGTACACACATAATAACTCGTTGACGAATTCCTTATCGGTTATCAGTATTTTTGATATCGGAAAAGCCTTAAAATTAATGTGCGAAATTTTTATGGTCTGCCATTTTCAATTCGTGATTTGTGATTATCTGCTTAGTAGCTAGTCTAATCGCTAGGGTGATAAATTATGAGTGCTGTATATGTGATTTAGAGAGACGTACACACTTTTATCGAGCAACAACTTGCAAAATCCCTGAATATCAGTCATGTTGATTGGACAGTTAAAGAGATATACCGACTTGGTGCGTATTTAGGGACTCACAGAGTGCAACTACAGAGAGGATGAACTGTTCTAGAAAATGAGACAAACACTCGGACTGGAGCGGTTACATAAGTATGGCTGTTTTCATGTACTTTGGGGCAGGGTTTTTTGTTTTTTTCTACGTAGCCAATTGGCTAAAACCACCAAAATATTTTTAGCCAATCCAAAGATCTTTTAGTCAAATTCTCAGAACTCGCGTGTGGCATTCAGGGCAATTGGTACTGGAAAATTTTGAGAAATTGTGCCAAGTGCCAGAAACAGGTATATGCACTATATAAATGCATAATCGGTGGTTCATTTTCATTTTTTCATGTTCATTAAACAGGAACTCAGTTTACTTAGTATTACGCTAGAATACAATACAAACTTTTGTTCTGTGTCACTGCAATTCATTCGTAACGTTCGACAATGGACAAATGGTTGAAACGGGCAGCGCTTACGCCAGCGGAACCCGATGAGGCAGCAGAGGTCATTGAAACGCGGGCCGATGTGGACACTGCCACAAAGCCAAAAATATATAGTTAGTGATAGTTTATATTATTTATAACATTTTAAATGGATGTATTACGCAAAGGTCGCAAAAACGCTAAATTCTGAACCCCGAACAGCCGCCACGCGCTTTGTTTCGAAGTCCTAACACAGTCTTAAAGTATAATGAGATGTTCTGCAGTAGCCGTTGTTGAACAAATCTGTCATGCAATGTTGAACAGCGTGTACGCAGTTATAACGTACTAGTTATTATAAAGTTATTATGTACGTAGTTATTACTGCGATTTGTTGAAGCTAACATGTTCAATGAACCGCTCGTGACCGGCCATTTGAGTCCTTTCTACAAAAATTAATAATCAAACGTGCAAGTGGCCTCCCTAGTACCGAGGGTGCATGATGCTGCTTCTCTTCCATATTTTCAAGACACGGCCCGTTTTTTTCGGGGGGGGGGGCTTCGAACCTGCATAGTTTTTTACGGGATAGGTTAAAAAATTAGAATAGTCCCGTTAAACTTTGGACGAAGTGTCAGTGTCACACTCTTGTATCACACATCCTTACTAGTACTTCATGTATAAGTATAAGTTCAGTCGCGGATACGGATAATTGCCAACAACTTGTTTATCTGTGGTCATCATTCCTTGCGCTGTTATGAAAACTTTCAGTGCATGATTGGCTTGTTTCAGAAGCGAGAGTTCCAAGCCAAGTGGAAGACTCAGATGCCCTGGATCAACCACAATATGACCACGGACAGCATAATTTGCAAGGTTTGCGCGAACGCTAAGTTCAAGGGTCCGTGGGCTGACGGGGTCACGCCGCCGCCGTTGGTTGGTTGGAAAAAGCGTGCTTGTGAAGCATGAGAACTCTAAGCTGCACAAGGATGCCCTACGCGTCCCACAGTTTCGTAAGGAAATGTCGATGGCTACGAAGAAGTCTGTGGAAAAGGCTGCTAAGCCTGAGCCAGCAAAAATTATGCATATTAGATATGTCTTATGTTGCATACAGGGAGAGTTTCCTATCAGCTCGTGCACAAAAGTACATACCTACACTGACTATGTCCCAAATGGAATACATTGAACAAGTGAAATCGGTGGAAGCTGCTGCGGCAGGTGGGCCAGCGGACGCCGAACTCGCGATTGCTGCCGTTCATATTCCTGGGCTGGAGAAGCACTTCTCTAACTACTCCGCATATCAATTCATCGACGCATTAGACCAGACAGTAGCCGCCAACGGTGACGACGAGTTGAAGCAATCTGGGTTCTTCGCGCTGCACCTGGACGAGTCTACTGACATTGCGCGGCAAAAGCAGCTCATGGTTTACACTCAACACGTCGACAAAGGTCATCGCCGCAAAGGTTTTCGTCATTTTAGAGGAATAAAGGATTCTACGGTCTTGATATGTGATAAAATGACCATAGTATTGCCATTACACTGTTTGCGGCGTAAAATTGCTATTGTGGGACTTTAATAGGGCTCAGAGAACTGAATTTATAACGATAAAATGGTAAAATGGTCTTTAAGCGCACAGTAGTCTCGCTCGCTCCGTTTCTCTGCTTTGCTAGTTACCAGTATTAAAATGGTATATTAATAGTTGCCTGGGTTTAAAAGTACCGCGTGCGTCTGGTTCACTGATTACATACTTTTGCAGATTCGAATTTCCAATGACTATTCCCGTCAACATCGACAAAATTCCACCATCGTAAACCGACAAGAAGACGACCAGAAACATTTTTGACACACCAAAAGTCGGCTGACAAAAATGCAATCTGAAATAAAATATAAAACAGACAATTATAAGAAATTCGGCACATGGGGCGTTGGAAGCCCCTAAATAAAGTTTTATAACTGTATGCACCAGGCATCAAAAGCAATATGGGCATATGAAGGCATTTTCAGTCACAGCACGATATCGCCTCCGGCTACTTAGTTACATAGCCTCTCAACAGGTTCACAGATCGGCGTCAACTTGACTATAACATTACGATATGTCATTACCAATTGCCGAATTTCCATTTCTACAACTGAACTGTATGCTAAACTAACCAACCTATAAACTGAAAAGCATGGTATATATGCTAAAAACGTAGTTTGGAAACTTATATGATCCATAAACTCATGAGGCGCTAATGCGCGTTGTGACGCGATTTGTGCTAACTCAATGGGAAAGCAACTGAAATATATACGATAAACAAAAAAATAATTATATGCTATTTATTAGAATGGCGCTGGCTAGTCCAAACCTCTGAAATTATAGCCGCGCCCCCCGGTTCACTTACCGGGGGGGGGGTGCCGGATTTTGCCGGGGAGGGCCAATTTTTTGCCGGATTTTGTCGCGTTTAGACGTTAATTTTTGTCAGCAAAGGGCAACAGGGAAAATGCCGCCCCCCACTTTGGACTAGTCAGTCGAGTGTCATAGACTTCTAAGAAATTTTTATAATGCATCGATTCTTGCTATCAACTTACAATAACGAGGAAAGTGACGATAAAGCTTGATAAGAACCACGAACAAAAGAGATATGTTACAATTGCACTTGTACGAAAGAAAAGATGCAGGAACACGATCGTAGGTCGTCTGCAATAAAGGAAATATTAATTATGGAAAATTTTTAAAAATAGAAATAGCTAAATAAATACAAAATTATATAATACGAAAATTAATAAAAATGCTAACACAGCATCATATTGGGTACATCATTAAAACTTGTAACGCGCAAAGCTGAAGAAAACAAAGCGAGTCTCGCTACTTTGCTCTTAGTACCATTTAGACGCTATAAACTCAAACTTCTTTAAAGTCGCATGATATCAAAAATACATGATCAATTGTGTAATATTAATACAACGGCCATTTTAAGCATACATCAGTAATTTCTCCTCCAGCGATCAAAAAGGTGATTTTTTGAAATAAATTACAATCATAAGAGAAATTAAAATGTGAAGAGTAAGTTTTATGTCCTAGTGCCACACCATTTAGCTTGTTTTCCGCATACCAGTAAATACAATTATACAACTGATTTTATTGTATTCGTCAATACCGAAACTAAAAAAATGGCAAAATTAAACTATTTTAATTTTAGTGCCCAATTCTGTAAATTTAGCTCCGTCATCATGCTATGGGGCTGATAGCATACACAATATCTGGGTTCTCTAAAGCGGGAGATGTGGCCTGACATTTTCGGTGCCCTCTGACAAAAATCGCGTGCCCCGTGGCATAATTTTTGGCTTCCCCATGATAAAAACACCCCTACGGCATAAAAAAATTGACAAATTTGTTTTTACAAAAATCCCTTTCTGAAGTGACATTTCGATTAATTTCCGCAAAAAAAATTGTTTGATCAATTTGTTCTACAATCATTAAAGACTTTTGGAACCGTTTCTGAGACCGTTTAGTAACAGTTTTAATTTCTATTGCAGAAAAGTATAAAATTTTTATATTTCTAACCCCCGCTTCGCCCCAGTTCACGCTCCCTACATGGCGGCGAACGGTTCATACTCACTGGCAAAATTTTCAAGAACTGAGACGCCGAACATTTAACCCCAACAAGCAATAATCTTACTTTGTCAAAATTTTGAAAATGTTTTGAATCACTCTTCCAAAAGGCTGCTCTGACAGAAATATATAAACTTTCAGCCCTGATTAGAGGATTCTGCAAGGTGTTATCAATTTTTCTATCCGATGCTCTAGCAATTGTTAACAGTTAAATATTGTGTAACCACAATTGGCCAAAATCAAAATTCTCTATTTCGATTCGGTTTTGCAAGAATTTACATAGGAAATCATAGGAGCAGCGTAAATATAAAATTAGTTGCACAACTGCATTGCATTGCGTACTGAATAAAAATTCCACAAATCCATCAACCTGGTGAGGAGTTCAACCGTCAGTCAAACAAGGATTTTTTGCACTGATACGCGTTATTTACGTAAACTGCGGCAGTTTCGTTTCACAAATTTATCGAACATTTATAACATAACGAAAAGAGTCATTTAATAGAGTAGTGCTTAGCTTTAATTAATCGTATATATACTAATATAATTTTATGACTAATTATGTGCTTTATTACTGCCTAACAAATTATTCCTTTTCACAATCTTTTCCACAAAATACAGGGTTGCCACAATTTTTTTTCTGCCAGTTTCCGTTTGATCCCGCTTTTTTATGTCAAATGTCTCATTTTTTCCGCACAACTTTTAATGTTCACAATCTAAAATGACCAAAGTTTTCTTTAGCGATTTCCCGTTATTGATATCAAATTTCTCGTCTCTCAATCAATTTCGCATTTATGGCAACGCAGCCATAAATCAATCCAGGCATGCTGAAAACAGCTAAACATTTCAATTGAATTCTGCACTCAACAACAAATGTGGACATAGCTCTTCAGTTTCAATTCATAGCTTTAAGAAATAAATGATTTAGCAAATGACATAACTGATAAACACAAAGATAAATCTAAATCATTGCAGATTGACGAGTTTTCCGCGCTGTTACAATAGATACCATTGTATTTTTCATTTTAAAAGTAAATTTTCGAAACAAACAAATCATGGCTTTCACAAGGGCGGCACTTCGTTCAATCGCATCGTATTGAATCCGCTTATATGTATTTGCTACACTTCTTTCATACGTGTATATGCACGGAAGTCGATAAACACGTCTGCCGCTGGCTCGAAAGCAATTGGTTCTTAAATAGACTTGTATTACTTACCATTAACTTTACCACTTCCGAAATTTTAAGTCAAATTGCTAGCACCTCACATGCCCGAAATGTAGATATCAATTCTTGCGAGTATTGTACGTGGACAGCTATTAATGGTATGGAACCATAAAAATCCTATTGCAATGGTTACGCATATACCTTAACTGTTATAAATATATAGATAGATCAACATGTAATATTTTAAGCAATTGAAATGCATTAAATATTACCTCCAAGTACAGGCTTACCGTATTAGCTTTCTGGGCAACTCTTCCTCACCAAATGAAATCACAGTATCACTAGCTTTAGACGTCATAGCATCAATACTTAGTAAATATCACTTAAAATTACTTGCTATATTAAACTTGTGTCTCGCAGTAAAAAGGGGCTACAGTGATGTCATTTATATAATATGTTGTCATCGCCTGTAGCGGGTTTTGTGTTTATGTATCTACCTGACGCCCCCCGCTGTCGTGCATTTGCATCTTCGTTGCAATGTTGACACCTCTATTCGACCATAGTTGTTTTCTCAGCCAGCAGTTCGTGCTTTAGCGAAAACATTTCGCATTTCATCACAGGATTGGCCGCAGGCGGTAATATGGCAGATTAGGTACCAGAAAATGCTGTTAACTCCAACCGTTCGCCATTGGAGCTAATCAAAGGCAGGTGTTGCTGCAGCAAGCCATAACCTTCGCCTTGTTTGAATTGACAAACATATCACCATTCGCATCTACTTTAACTTTAGCAAGGAAATACAGAGCAGAAGCGAACTAACATGAGATGAAGGTTCTTATTGGTCGCGGACAAAACTGCTACGTCGTCTGCATAATTCAAGCCCGTAGCGACGTTTCGGTGGATAAGTACACTGCATTTTCTGTCTGATATGAGAGTGCGCGTCAGATCACCCAGTCGACGGCGTAGTTGAACAAAACTGGTAATAGATAGAACTTTTACGAATCCGGATTTTACCAGGACGACGTCGCTATCCCCTTTATTGATGGGGGCATTGGAAAATGATGTAGCGTTCAGCGATTTGACGATATTAAACAACTGGCGGGAACGTCTTCGGAACCATGATATTGAATAAAATGTTCGAACTGACTAGAAATATGGTCAAAGCAGCCCTAGATCAGAGCAAAACCCGGCTTGGTTCTCTCTGGTTGCCATTCCGCGATGGGGTTTGATCCTGTGAAGAATAGTCGCATCCACCACATTGACAAAGATTGGCAGCTCCGAGATGCCCCTGTAATTGCTGTATAGTGAGGGGACGCCTTTCTTCAGAAATGAGAATAGAACAGATGTGTCAGTTGACGGGAATTCTATGCCGTTATGAGATGAGTATAAAAATTTGTGTAGGCGATTGACTAGGACAAGACCGCCAGATTTGAAGACTTCCGGCGTGTTCAGATAAGCTCCAGGTGCTCTGTTGGCTTTCAGCCCTGCGAGTGATCGCTTCAGCTCTCTGGAACCGTGGAAACCAGTGAGATCCAGATTACCGAGTAAAACCTTTGATGTAGAACGCAGTCTGTTTCGTAGCTGCTCGAAGTGTTCACGCCAACGTGGTGTGCATCACATCACCCTACATCACTGGTGGTGTAATAATGTAAGTCGCGGATCGTGTCACTATCGTAACAGCTTCTGCAAATAGGAATTTTAACCAGTGCTGTGTGATCACACACAAACAAAACATAAATTTATTCAGTTCCTATGCTACATACGAGGCTTTACATTTACTACAGTATTCTGCTTCTGAAACGCGTTCATACGACTCGAGAATGATAATTCGTTAAGCGTCGTCCGCACGGCATGCCTACTAGCGTTAGCAGAACATTACCTCACATGTTTATAACAAGGTAGAAAATTCACATAAGGAAATGAATAACGTAAGGCCAAAAAGAGTGGCAAAACCTCACCCCTTACATCTGCCTAAATATATGTAGTAATTTAAAAGATGTTATATCAACCTGATTGAGTAGTACTGAAAACAATTCCTACATTTTTATTTTATTGGCCACATCGTAATATATATTTACTATTCGGTAGTGGAACTACATTTGTGAGCGGAGCGTGGGCTATGGCATTACGAATGTACTAAATTTTATGTTCTTCAAATAACTACATTGCATAGGGCTTTATCACTGGTAAAAATATATTTGAATTCTTCGACCCAAAAACCTATATATAATAGTTTGATAGAAACGATTCTATTTCAATAAATAACACAAATATTGCAAAATTCTCTATTTTAGCTGCATAAGCTTAACTAATTAGCTAATTACTAATTAACCACTCAAAATTTTTTAATCCCAAATATCAGGTGCACACTCTGACATGATAGGCTTTCAAACAAAAAAAAGTTTTTTAAAATCGGTTCAGTGGTTCTTGAGATCCGTCGGACCGAACGAACGGACATCGACCCTTTTACTTCCAGACACAAAATAAAAACGCTTCACTCGGCTTCGCTTCGCTCCGCTCAATAAATCAGTATTTACTAGGACAATCATAAATAACCTGAAATGGGACAGTACCCCCATTTATCAACTATAATTTTCTATCATATTTTAAAATATTTGCAAAATCTACTTTATCCAGTAGTGTTTTAAACACTTTTGAACCCGACGCCGTAACTAAAGGTATTCCATCTATTGTTGATGGTAAGGCATTCCAATATTTTATTACCCGCATGGGAAATATATGGTGCAGTACGTTGGTTTTAAACGCAGGTTTATATACTCTGCAATTGTGGCCAGGGGTTCGCGTTTCGGTAATAGGGGATAGTTTTAAAATTGAATCGTATTTATTGTTGATAAATTTGAAAATTGTAATAAGGTCGAAATGTAGTCTTCTTACCTCAAATGGTTCTAGATCAAGAAATATTAGTCGTTCGCTCTAGTCAGCCCGCAACAATAATATAGAAGCCTTGTGTAATAGCGTTGGACGCGCTCTATATCGATAATCACCTGCGCAGTTGGCACGATTCCCGTCTTCAGCTGTAGCTAGCCGTTCAACATCTTTATCTGTAATGAGGCATATAAGCTAAACACTTCTTGAACATCGAACGCATCTTATTATGGTTTATCGACACTTTAGAGCGCTCATTAGCTGTAGTCAGCGACGCATTGGAAATGAGTGATACTTTCTTGGCTTGTGGCATCGCGGGACCATCTTCTGTTTCCGCTTAAGAGTCGCGAATAATTGCCCAGGTAAAGGCTATGTCCTCGTCGCCGCCGCGAAAAACGACCTGGAAACTTTTGCATAGTACGACCTAGAAAGCACTGCACATGTCAGTATCTCTGTAGTGGCTGCTGTCATGGTTGCTCTTCGCAGGCTCTTCTACCAAAACGACTCGATAATTTGATGTGCAAATGCAATAGTAATAGCGCGTGATCGGAGATTAGTCCAGTATGAGCGGCAGCATTTCGCGGAAAACTTCCATCTATGACCAATTAGGATGTCATCTAGTTGCAGCCATTTCCCATTGAGGTTAACGCACCTGGTTGGGGCCACACCAGTGCAGATATTGACCACGTTCGCCCCTAGAGTCCATGGTTTGCCACGGACAGTTTCTTCATTTTCATACTGCAAACACAAAAAAGGACAAGCAGCAACCGAGGTTATAATACTGCTAGAGCCCCAGAGACATAGAGTCGGTGTTTGAACACAGACAGCGATGGTGAGGTGACAACCGACTCGTCTAAGGCGTTCCAGGGGCCAATCACGCGACAAGCGAAAGAAAATCGACGGATATCCAGATGTGGCACTGGGCATAGCGGAACATATTTTCACAAAGGAGAAATCGACCAGGTTGTGACCAATTTTGTACATTAAAATCAGGTCAGCACGGTGTCGTCGTGCCTCAAGTGACTGAAGATGTAATGCAGTCGTGCGCTCCTGGTATGCCATTTGTTCGAAACCACACAGCATTCTAGTTGCCCGACGTTGTACTCTTTCGATCAATTGGATGTCACGATGTAAGTAAGGACGCTAGGCACATGAACAATACTCAACTCCAGAACGAATCAACTCATAACATATCGCTAAATACGCTCGCTATGTCAAGCAGCAGAATGTGCGTCGGAAAATTGCCAACATTTGTTCAGCTTTTCCAACAACTCTCATACAATGCGAGGAACTCTTCATATTCTGGCTTATCACCACACCCAGATCATCTACACCTGTATCAAATTGGTGAAGTATTGATTGTCTCTGATAGCCTATATTGCTTCCTTGGATTATGATAACCGAAGTGAATGCACTAAAATTTATCGATGTTAAATTGCATATCCCATTCAGTCCGCCATCGATCCATCGAATCTAAGTCCGTTTGCAAGTCATAAGCTTCTATATTCCGTCTCAACCTCCGCACTAGTTTAGTGTCATCGGCAAACTTTAAAACTTTGCTTGATACTACGGCATCGATTGTATTAATATAGAACAAAAATAATATTGGACCGAGAACGCTCCCTCGAGGCACTCCACTTGTCACTCGTAGCTTCGTAGACCTTGCACTGTTAACCACTACGCACTGTTCCCTGTCCGTGATGAATGACGTAATCCAATTCAATAAGTTTCCACAGATTCCGTATGATGAAAGGAGTAGTACAAGCCTGCGATGTGGAACATTGTCAAATGCCTTACGAAAATTACGTCGACTGAATCGCCTTCGTCTAGTGTCTTTGTAACAAAATCCATGAATTCAAGCAGCTGTAACTCACAAGATTTGTTGGCCATAAATCCGAATTGGCTTGCAGTCAGTATATTGTTAGTTACGGCGTATGTGGTCAGTGTGTCTTTAAGCACACGTTCTATTAACTTGCATATCGCAGACATTAGACTCACTGGTGTATAGTTGTTAGGATCATTCGCACTGCCAGACTTAAATAGAGGCGTTACCAATGCAAATCCCCAGCCGTGAGGCATATAACCCTGTTCCATGGACTTAGTAAGCAATGTTGCAAGTGGTGCAGCAAGTATATACCTCACAACAATTAATTAGAAAATGGTTGGTTATGCCATCGGGTCCTGGAGATGCACCCTGTTTTAGCTTCTTTATATGTTCTTTATAGGTTCCCCCGGTTGCAAGGTGTCTGTGCCGACGATGCTTGAAATGGGATTTTGATAGAAAAAGCGAGGCGCACTCAACAACTAAAGAGTAGTCGGCAGCTGGTACTGGTTCTGTGAGCTTCGGCATCCAGCCTGCAGCTAATTTAAGCGTTAAAATAAGCAGCCGCGTCATATGTCGAGGCATATATAGGTAATTCACTACAGGCAGATTGGCCGGCGGAGAGCGACGTCGCATCATACAAACTCGGTCGCTTAGAAACTTCCATTCAAGGAAAAATGTCGGGGACCGGCCATACCGGAGCCACTCTGTGCCTGCTTTTACCTTTGTTCTTTCGCAGGCATCAAGCATGTAACTGACAATGAGGATCGATGTTGGCTCAATGGCGATAGTTTTACTCTCCAGTAATTTAATTTCAGACAGGCAAGGTAGATCGTCATCTTATTCATTAGCGATTCGGTAAACAGTTATTTGTTTCCTATTGGTTACCGTGATGTTAATACCTGCTGGCTCCCCATGTCCAACAGAATTTTTTTTATATCCGTGGCCGCCAATTTTCGGCACAGACGCTATTTCCAGAAACCGCTGGATAATAGGCAGACCTCCCATCCTTGGATGACTTTGTGTCATGGTTTGTCACCCACTATCCACCACTAAAGCAGAGGATTCGGACTTTTAGTTCTTGGTTTGTCATTCACTAGCTCGGGTACTTGTTATAGCCCCAGTGGAAAGCTACCGCTAACCGTTTGACGAATATGGAATTTTTTAAAGAACATTTGAGCGACTCTAGCCCAACCAGGACCTCTCCATGATGCCCATGATAGCATGATACCTGTTATAATCGGTGTTCACATACTTCCCCTGGCTTAAAGCCGGCCTTACAGAAGGTAGGTAACACCACCTATTCTGCGTCACAAAACCTATAACTTGGTTCACCGACGGTAGACCACACACCGTCAAAACCCAGAAAAGGTATGGTATATGTTTAATTGTGTAACCATACGATCATATTCAGCTCTATAACTACAGACCGCTCTCAACGTCCCGAAAGCAATATAACTAAACAGATGAAAGACTATATTTGAAATCCGTTTCATAAACGCAAAACCCATGAAAGACAAAGTCGAAGCGGGAGGCTAAAATTACAGCGGCAAAGTGTACCTATCATGACCTAAAACTCGGCTCCGATCCTAAACTACAATAAAAGTTGAAAAAAATTATAAAAAATTAAATGAGACGGCGATCAAACACCATATAGGCTACGCGAGTTCGGTTTCCGGCAGGTGTTGATAACTTGCAAGTGAAGCACGTCGGCTAATAATAACCCTACAACTGCCACTTAGCGATAGCTAAGCATCACGACGATTACTTTGTCTTCCGATCTTTATAGTGGAAAGTCCAGAATAGACAAATATACTCAGCGTTTTATTTTGGATTCTAGAAAGTTTGTTGCTATGACGCTCGAAACAACCAAGAGAAACTGTACAAATGTTATAGATCCAAAACCATCCCAATCTTTATTTGTTGGTAATTACGGGTCCCTGGGCCCCAGGGATTCTCTAGCTAGACTGGTTCCCCATTTTAATTCCTTAGTACAATCTGGCATCCATCTCACTTTTTCAGTTTTTTTTTCTTAAAAATCCCAGAAGCATGAACCACAGGTCATGTGATTAATGCTACTTTTGCCTAATTGGTTGATTTTAATTTGATTCGTCGTTTAGTTTGGTATAGTTAGTTGTTAGGCTCGGTCTTATTTCATATTAGTTTGTTTTATCTAAACACGCAAAGAATTGCGTGCGGTGTTAAAGATTTAGTGACCTTCTCAAAGAAGTCCCGTGTTTTCTGTTTTCGGGTTTGCTTCTTTATGCTTGTTTGCCCATTTAAAGAACTGAATCCCGGCGTAAGTTGGAGTGCCAAAAGTGGTGTATAGCGGACTAAGATAACATAGCGTCTAAGACAAACCACAAGTACCTGATATTAAGAGTCATAGTCCCAAACTGGCGTTGCAACACACAAGTACGTATAGGAGATATCGACTTAAAGAATTAAGCGTCAAGTAATTAGTGGCATAGGATAATTAATTATACACATTTTGGCCCGAGTCAGCCCCGCAGAGTGAGACTGGGCGAGTTTAGTAGAATAAAGAGTAGCTTCTTGAGATATCGGGGTGAGTGAGAAGGGAGTGGCATTAGGACGACCCGTCTTAAGCTCTTTCACTTATTCCTCAGATTACCTGTTAGCATTCCAATCGGGTGTTGGGGGAAGAGGAAAAGGTTCCAACTAAGTTTTCTGCGATCGTGGCAGCCTAGTTTAAAATAACCATCGTGCATGCCGATCGAGTGTGCGTTACATAAGATGGGGTTATTAAACAGCTTAAATCTAAGGCGTCCTGTGATGGTAATTAAATAGAATATAGGGAGTAGCTGCGATCGCGTTACTTGTATCAACCCCACAAGAGACCTAATAAAGTAATAGATAACCTAAACCTTAACTTAATAGGACTTGCAGAAAACAGCCAGCAGTGCAAGGGTTGGAATAGGGTCACACAAAAGTGAATTAAAGATAGTTTTGTTCCGAAGTAAAACGCAATCCTGCAAGGAATTGCGTATTGAAAAGGTGTGCCGTATATTACATATACCTATTTGCTCAGATAAATTTTTACCTCGGGCCTTTGGATGCCGAGTGGCTTGAAGCAGAGTGCTTAGCCGTAGTCACGCCGACAAGCCAGAGATAGGTGCACTAAAAAGAACGCGTGCCACTACTCGTTTTCCCACCAGCATTCTACTGGCATCACCTCGAACCGCACAACCTTCGATGACGAATCCCTTCCCCATTTAAATACCGATGTGAGTTTATCGCCCTTCTCCGCGGCACGTTTCTTACCAAAACGTAACCGACATCTCCAATGGTGGCCAAGGGGAGAGGTGAAGATACAGAGCAAGTTCGTGAGTTACCCAAAAATATAAGTAAAATCAAGAATAAGGAGAAAAGAGCCACCAAAGGGATGGACAGGTCTACCAGCGGTCGGAGATACCTTTATCACTGGATGAGAGTTGCGCGAGTTCCCAGTGGTAGACATGTCATTGTCCCGGGCAGGGATATCGAGTTTAGGTCAACGTTAGGTGACTAATTGTGAACTAAGCTGAGTAGGCCGTGTGAACGTATATAAACCAGAGTAAACGACAGTTTAACCAATTAGAGCTGATTTCCAATTATGTCGTACAAATTAAGCAGACTTAGACCATTGATTGCATTAAAAAGTAAATTGCCATGGGATAAAAATTGGGAGTTTACGTATGGATGGTACTGGTGCACTTGGCACCCTTTTAGACGTAACATCTTCAAAATTAAGCTAAGGCTAAATTGAATTTCGGTTAGCAGGATTGCACATCCGTGCTAATACTGACTGTACCCTGGTGAGTTCGAAGAACAGGCCATGGTGCATTAATAGCACTTTGAAAAAGAATAAGTCATGACATTAAGTAAAACTTTGTAAAAGTTTGAATTGCGAAAACGAATAAATTTAAGACCTGGTTAAAAATGGTTACGAAAAAGTTTTACAGTTGAAAGAAAAAGGAAAAAAAACAAAATTTCAATGCTGTGAGTTAAAACGATAATTTACTTAAAGATTCCTTAAATAATGTCATAGGGTGGTACCGTACCCGTGTAGGCTAGTACACCCTTAAGCTTAGAATCCACCAGAACGTGCCCGAGACCACAGATTCCGGATGTAATATGTAAAAATTTTAGGCAAAAAGTCACTACGGCGAAGAGTCCGCGTAACAGTCCCGTAGTGCGTGGTGAATAAAATTTGAATAAATTTTGGCATAACTTTTAAAGAGTAAAATTGGAAAATTTGAATTGAGAGATTTCATCTTGGGTGGTCAAACAAGGGTAGGTTTGAACTATATTAGTTCTGAAGGCATCCAAGCTCTATCTCAGCTCGACAAGCGGCCAGAGTTGAGATACAGACTGGAGCTATGAGGGACGTCTTGTAAAACTGCTAGCTTGTTCCGTCAATACGTGAAAATTCCGTTACCTGAAACAACTATTTTCTGCATAAAATAAAGACCTGCGTTTTACCTTTAGAGATCGTAATATTAATGTCGAAGGATTGCACCAGAACGCTAAAGCTATAAATATTTACAGGTCGTCTGAAAATAGATAAAGAATAACACCATTAAAATAATGAATCTAACAGTCCGTTGAAACAGAAGCCTTCGCTAACAATTGAGCCAATATTACCGAATAGATGCCAAGTGAGCAAGCGCTATTAAAATAACGTGGCCCTGCCACCTTGAGTATTTTACAAAAGATAGCGCACGTACTGGTGACCCGCACCATCAAGTCATTTGTAAGTAACCTTCTGTGAACTACAAATAAAATAAAGAAACAGAACCATCAGCTCCGGCTGGATAAGTAACACGCACAGCCGTATAGCATAAATTTTATTACCCGACGTTAACTGGAAAGTTTAAAGATTATATAGTAACGCTGTTAGAAAACAACAAAAGATTATGGAACAAAACTTAACAAAATCCCGGCATTATGCACCAGGTATAATAACAGTAACGAGTTTCCCAAATATTGGGGTCATAGTGATAGCCGTGAGTTTCGCACTGCGTAACCAATCTACCTGTAACAATTTTTATAGCTCTTGAACTTTTGAACTAGTTCTGGAACAACAGTGTGCGATCATGCATTATAGGATACATGTACCTTAGATCGTACATTACCTGAAATGTTCGTGTGGTTCGTGACCCTGAAAAACCAAAGAGTTTAAGTGTTAGTGTTGAGGGACAAGTGACACAGGATTTTCCCTAAATAGAACGTGGGTGTTGGCCCATAACTGCCAAGCCCCCTAAGCGTAAAATTTCCCCGGCCTGTGCATTGGACAACCCCTAGGCGAGGCTTACGCGAGGACGTAGTTCCGACAACCATGTCCCACACTAGGGAATGTTTACAATGTCACAGCCTTCGACGATAGAGCAGCCCATGGTGTGGCAGCCTGGGGTCCAACGGGTGGTGAAAAGGTGCCGGAAAGGGTGAAAGACCAATCCCACCCAGAGGTTCCCGTTTAAGGAATGGGCTGTCCTTTTTCTGGTCTGCCTTATACCCGGCTAGGACTTACTCTGCCTAGCGCACCCGCCTTCTCGGCAGGCTTCAGAAATGCAGGTAACCTCCTGCAAAGTCACTATAAGTGAGCCTATGCGTACTTATGTGCGGGTGTGTGTAAGAATGTATATCCTTAAGAGTGCGAACGTGCATACGGATAACGGTGATCAGCAAATCATGTAATCACTGATGAATAATAATAAAAAAACTAGGCAACGAGCTACATCGAAAGGAGTTCCAAAAACAGTATATACCCTATCCAAAACGAATTATCGATAAAGTGGCGAGAGAAAGAAAGAGAAAAAAAACCAAAAAATAGTCGAGTGTCGTAAACATGAAAACGAAATCCTCAAAACTTTGAACACTATCTACACATCTATACACGAAAAACAAAGCCGCATTAACAACACTACATAATAATAACAGCAGCCGCACTTCTCTATAACATCGCTGAATGCATACCATATCGCATCCGCCAAACTAATACTGTAGCCATCCTTACACAATAGAGAGTAATTTAGCTAAGTAAATTTATTTAGTATTAAATTTTCAAATTATTTATTGATTATTATGATAAATGTTTTGGAAAATTTGATGAGTTTTGGGGTTAGAAATAGGGTCACCTAGAGGTATCCCCTGGGGGTTGATTATATTTCTGAATAGGGATAATTAAGTGGAACCCCATTTGGCCAGTTTAGAGAGTTAAAGAATCACATGTAGTTAGGAAAAAGTCAAATATTGATGTATTTATTTTTGGGAGAAAATAGTAAAAATTAGGGGAACCCAAGGTTAATAAAAATAGAGAAATAACGGGATTAAGGGGGTTTCCACCTAAGAAAAAGGTGAAATATAATCTAGCGATAGGAGAAAGTTGTACCCAAGTTGAGAAAATCTTAGGACATTTGTAAATTTGATAGAAAAGTAAAAAGATTGATTTTTAGGTAAAATAAAGTGTGACTTAGGATATAGGGATAATATATCTCGATATAGGAGTGAATAATGGGCTCACCCGGGTGGGAATAAGTGTGAATGTACCCATTATGGCTATAACCCACCCCACCGGAACGAAATAATGATAAAGCCAAGAGAAGGGTGTTATTTAAGTGAAACTAGGGGAATTTGTAAATTGGTGAATTTTGTTTCGGTCTTAAAGAGTAATATAGCGGTAAGGAGTAGAAATTGAAGGGTGAAATATGAAATTTAGATAGTTTTCTCACCCTCGGGGATAGATATAGGAGTCACCCCTGTGGGAAGATGGATATCCCCCAGGGGAGGGTAATGAAATCGGTGTGATTTTAGAAATTAGGTCAAAACCTATGGAATATTGTCTATGAGGGAGGGAAATACAAGGTTGGTCCTGCCCAAAAGTTGACAACCGATAGCCGTCATAAATGTTATCTCCACAACCCCATATCTACCAAAATACCTCAAAACACCACCAACACACACAGTGGTTACGGTACAGTTTATTCACACATTACGGCCGTTACCTATAAAAGCATATTAATTGTGCGACATTACTCATTAAATACGTGTCCTTGATACTCGACCGTAACTTCAGATATACACAATATGCCACGAGCTTATATTAGACAAATAATAGCTGGATAACTATCGCAGTTTGGCGCAGGGGCCAAGATACTACGTTAGCGCACCTAATATTCTGATTCTCCATATCCATCAGAACTGTTTTCAAGCAAATTTCTCCACTTCACGCGAAACAAGTTTAAAGCCGGCTAAAAACCAAGCAAAATTAAAAACCCTCACACGGGGTTTCATGAGTTTTGAAAACAAATCCGCTCGAGAAAATTATCCACGATTCTCACAAGAAATCGGCAGTTAAACATTTAGAGATTCGCAAATATTATTCTAATCGAGCAACCGTAGCTACGTAGTTATATAATATTAACAAATCCAGTTTATCGGTTATCTATTGCAATCGGTATTTTATGTTAAAAATATGGGCCCATGTCAAGTTTAGGGCCAGACGTTATAACGTTAGAAAAAAGAACAACTTAGAGCGGGGAGTTCGGGGGGCGGCTGCCCCTCTACGTAGGGTTACGCTTAGTATATGTCTCATATAAGGACCTAAGCTGAGCGTAATACTACGCCTAGTATATTGAGAACGGCATGACATGCACTATATTTCGCCCATAAAGTTGACATGGGCCAAAATATATCTTATACCACAAGCAAATTTTGCGACAACTAGTGCCAAACTAAACACGTATTATAATGACATGTAGATAAATAACAATAAAATAATCCCTTAGCCTGACTTCGAGTACTAAACAAAAACACATAATTTAACAGGATTTATATTAATAATAACATTACAACTAAAATGTTTAAAAAAATTAGAGTTAATTTAATAATTATTAATAAATAAATTCAGCACAGTATTAAGGTAAAACTATTAATTATTAAAGTATTTTAATAACAGAAATAAAATACTAAAAGGAAACAAAAAGATAAATAAGTAAAAAAATAAAATATAAAGGGGACTGGAAGGGACTTACGAATTTAGGAGGTAACAGGAAAAACTAATTTGAAAGGAATTTGTGAGAAAGGACAAAAATGAAAAGGTAAAGAAGAACGGTTAAAATTTAAAAGAAATTAGCAAATTTGAATTAATTTTAAAGAAGAATATAAATTTAATGATAATTTGAAAATGAATGAAACAATCTTGAAGGAACTTTAAGAGAGAAAAATCTGACAGGATTTAGAAATAGTTGAAAAATCGGGTTTTTAAAGAAATATTTAGACAGAAAAGTGATAAAAGCGGATACGTAAAGTCCAAAGTAATAATATTGCTAATAAATAGTAATAATTGAAAAATCTGACAGAATTTAGAAATAGTTGAAAAATCGTGTTGTTAAAGAAATATTTAGATAGAAAAGTGATAAAAGCGGATACGTAAAGTCCAAAGTAATAATATTGCTAATAAATAGTAATAATTGAAACGAAACACTAACGAAAGGCACATGAATATATTTTCTTCCAGTATGTATATTATATACTTCATACATCGTAGCAATGCTACGATGTAACATGTAAAATGTATATGTTTATACATGTTAAATCATGGGACAAGTTTTGAACAATTTAATTTTATGCTACACAGGGTTCTTTCGAGCCTCCAATTGTTTTATAGTAGCCACAGAAATATATGACGACTGCCAAAAATATTCAGAAGCATTTAGGGTCTTGTTTCATGTAGTAGCACAACCGGTTACATAAATGACGATGGTTATGCATAAAATATATGTGAGTTTAGGGGTTCAAAATATTTTACACATGGCAAACTTTAACATTAGATTTAGTTTACGCAGGGCCATTATGTTAAATAATGAAATCCGAATAATGATAATTATGAATAGATAATTATGAATCAGCCTGATGAACGGATAATTATGTTGCATAATGAAATCCGAAAAAACTAATTTATGATTTTTAAGAAATTTGGTATACAGTAGTTAAAAATACCGTAGGCAAATTTATTTTTGCTCAAAATTTTTATTTTTAGACTCATTTTAATCTATATATTCAGTAGCATCGTAGCATTGTTATTTTGTATTATAAATTTTACATGGTCACGAGATATATCTCAGATTCAGGATTAACCCTCAGAAGTCTGAGGGGGTCCACTGGACCCTTTCAGAAACGTTTACCGTCATAACTTTTGGAAAACAGTTTCTATACTTACAAGATCTCTTGACAATTCATATTCAATATCATTCTAAACGTTGGCATAGTTCCTTGTTTGTAGGTATATGCATGGCAACGCACTGGTGTATGAAAAAATAATGATGACGCTTTCATACAACTGAGAATTTGGGCTCTATAATCGGTTCAGCCCCAGAGCCGAGCCGAGCCTGCCATGATATCTGAAGAGCCGAGCCCAAAACATAATTGAGAGAGTGGAGTCCAATGCATCGGGAAAATCTGGGTTCGGCTCCTAAAAAATTCTTTTCTAAAGCACCAAACATTAAAAACTAGCGATGTTTATAGTGTAACCGCCCGAGTTTTTATACCAGATTTCCGGATCTGCAGGGCAATACAAAAAGGTGACAAGTGTGAACCGGAAAGGACGATCAGATACAAGTGGAACGTTATCCGGGTGTCAATTTATGCATACACGATGTATCCCAGGAACGGGATTTCTTCTTTTATGAATTCGCACTTTGATCTTTTTGCTTTAAGGTTCGCTTCCCGAAGACGTTGTAGCATCTGGCCGATGTCGTACAAATGGTCCCAGTATGACGTCGAAAATATAATGTTATCGAGGTAGCATAAGCACGATTCCATTAGGACGCCCGCCAAGATCAGCTGCATCATTCTTTGAAATGTTGCAGGAGCGTTTGTTAATCCAAACGGCATGACATTGAATTCGAATAGGCCGTCGTTACAGATGAAAGCGGTCTTTTCTTTGTCTTGTTCATTCATCGGGACTTGCCAGTATCTGAATTCGAATAGGCCGTCGTTACAGATGAAAGCGGTCTTTTCTTTGTCTTGTTCATTCATCGGGACTTGCCAGTATCCTGACTTGAGATCCAAGGTTGAGAAATACTTCGCTCCGCGTAACATGTCCAACATTTCGCCGATTCGTGGTAACGGAAAACTGTCACGCTTTGCGATTGAGTTGAGCATTCTATAGTCCGCACAGAATCTTTTCGATCCATCCTTCTTGTTGGTCAGCACGATCGGTGATATCCACGGACTGTAGGATCTTCTGATCACTCCGTGATCTAAAATCTCTTGAACTTGCTTGCTCGCTTGATTTCGGTCCACGTACGGTAGGCGTCGCATCGGTTGTTGTGTGGGTTTCTCGACCGTGGTTTGGATGTAGTGTTCCACTTGGGTACTGATCCCAACGTCGAAATCCGATTTCGAAAACACGTCTTGGTAATTGTGTAATACGGTTGCCAGGCACGTCTTTCCTTCTTCATCCGTAACGGATTTTTTCTAATATATTTCAGCCGGAAGTTCTATACTGTTCATATGCTCGGTTTGGCGTATCACTTGTTCTTGGAATTGTTCGATGTTGAACCGTCGTTGTTCTTTCTTTCTTTCTTGGACTTCTGTATCCACAAGTGATATCGTTTGGGGATTCTTTATCTGGATTTCGCCAGTCCATGATTTGATTATCGACTTTCCTCTTTTCCTACTGTGATCCATTTTGGCCCGTCTTCTTGCCTCCTTGCTCGGTTCTTTATTTCTTTTCGATCGAACCGATCAATCGCTCTCTGTGCTTTTTCTTCATCAACCACTGTTTTCACGATCGTTTCTTCGACTTTCCGCACTAATGGTTGATCTTCAATTATCTCCATCTGGACTGTGTTTAGGTTGCACACCGGTATCATGATGTTGCCTTCTTCCACTTTGGTGACACGGTTCGATATTGCCAATTCATTGTTGGTCTTCAACAGGGGTTCCACCACTATGACCTTCTTTTGTTCCTTCAAGGATCTTCACTTCGATGAATTTCGCTGACCATGGTGGGATCACTTGTCTGTACGAACACTTGCAGATTTCTATGTGATGGTCATCTTCTTGGCTGATCGATCCCATTTCGTCGGTTCTCCAGCAATGTGGTATTCACCGTTCATCTTGATTCGTAGTTCTTGATAATCGATCACCAATTCAAACGCTGCCAAGAAATCGTGTCCATATATTGCAACTTCCGGAAAGTTCCTGATTACGATGAACCGTATCTTCTTTACTTTCTTTTCGAGATTGACTTGTACGAAGAAGTATCGTACCGCTCTTTCTGTTAGTTCCCTATTGAATCCAACTGCGCACAGTGCGGTTTGTTTGAGTGGTAGGTGCTTAAAATGTCTTTCGTGTTGTTCCTCGCTGATGATCGTTATTTGTGATCCCGTGTCGACCAAACCTTGAATTTTCTTGGTTCCTTCCAGGTACGCACTGCGGTAGTATCTTGACATGACTGTCGGGTCCCTGCACGGTTCGTGTTCTTTCGATTGACCCACTTGGTTCACTTCCATGAACGATATATCCTCAATCCCCTCAAATTCTTTTTGAGTATGTTCTTTTCTTTCCGCTCCGCTCGATTTTGATAACTGATTGTTCGACATTTCATTTGATTGGTTCGGTAGGCTAGGTAGTATTCTGTATCGACTTTGACTTTGTTGCTGACTCTCCGTTCGGTCTTCTCTTGCACATTGTTCTGTGTTTCTTGAAGTGCATTGCTCCGTTCTGTGGCCCAGTCATCCGCATTTGCTACACCTTGGTGGCATTTGATTCATCATCGTTTGTTGATTCTGTTGCTGTCGGTTTGCCATCGGTGTTGGCATTCTTTGTTGTTGTTGCCAATTCATTTGTTGTTGCACTGTTCTGTTTGTTGCGGTAATTGCACCGGTTGCATCGTTTGCATCGGTTGTTGCATTCCTGTTTGACGATAGTATGGTTGCATCGGTTGTTGGTAATTCATACCAATTTGCATTGGTCTTACCGGCATCGGTGTCGCCCACGGTTGCACAGCCTGTTGTTGTTGCGGTTGACGTACTTGCATTGGTTGGTTGCTCCATCGTTGCGGTCTTTGTACTCTCGGTCGCCATATCCATTGACCCATACCTGGTCTCGTTTGATTGACGTTCGGTGGACTCGGTCGGTTCGATTGGATTTCTCTATATCTTGGTCGTTGCTCGAATGTACTTTCCAATCCTTGAGTCATTTGTTGGTCGAGGTTATCCACCGCTTCGCTTTCTCTGTCAACGTTGCGAAGGTTTCTTCCTTTGTCACGCATAGTAGGTTTCGGGTTTCGTTCTTTAGCCCGGTGATCAATGCGGACTTGATGACTTCTTCCACGATTGATTCAGGCATGCCTTTTGAGGTCAGATGTCTTGCTGCGTAGACCCGTAGCCCATCAACGAAGTCTATGACCGTTCCCGTTTGCCGTAGACTTTGCAGCTTGTTCATATGATTCGTCAACGTCTTTGGCACGTCGTATCTTTTTTTGAACTTCTTGACCAATTCGCTGTAGTTGTTGAGTTCTTCGGCCTTATCGAGCGTCAAGACTTACAAGTATTCTTCCGCCTTTCCGCACATCTTCGCTTTCAGGACCCGCAACCTCTCTTGTTCTTCATCAATTCCGTCTTGGGCCAACGCTTTTTCGAGTTCTTTGTGAAATTTCTCAAAGCTGCTGTTGCCTTTATACGATTGCAGGTTTCGGGTCTCGTTTTCCATCTTGACCATGATCGCTTGACCAATGGATTGTTGCGTCATGTTCAGCACTTGCGGAGTTTCTTTGGCCACTACTTTGGTCAATACTTCGATCAACTGTTGATTCATTGTCATTAAATTGTTGATTTGACTCGTTGTTGTTTGGTGCGGTTGATGTAGTTGACATATATACGGTGCTGCTGTTGCTAATGGTACTCGGGGATTGATCATCGAATTACTTCCGACGAGTGGGATTTGACTGTACTGCGGTACCATAGGCGTCGCACTGTAATATCCATACGCGTGGTTTTGTATTGCACCGGTTGTTGTTGGTTGCACTGGGTTCCATGTGCTCGTCGTTTGAAACGCCCCGCAATTCGTTGTCACGTACGGTGTTTGCATTCGGTTGTATTTATATGTGCTTTGGGTTGCACCGAAATTTGTTATCATGCTGAAACTTGTAGTTGGTTCCATGTGTTCACCGTCTGGCTGGCTCCGGTTCGTTCTTTATTTGCACCGGTGTGCTCTTGGATTGCACCGAATTGCTCTTGGTTAGCACCAAATTGTTCGTGGTTCGTGTCGATTTGGTCTCGCTTTGTGTTGTATCGCATTTGATTCGTGCAAATTCGATATTACTTTGCCCCGAATTCATTGTAATTTGCACCGAATAGTTCATGGTTTACGTTGGATTTCATTTGGATTGTACCGAATTGACTGTAATTTATATCGATTTATGTTGAATCGGTTTCGACTTGCACCGGTTTGTTTTTTACTCGCACCGGTTTGATCGTAATTTGTCTTGGCTTGATCTCGGTTCGCGTTGAGTCGTGTTGCACCGATTTGGTCTTCCTTTGCACCGATTTTATCGTTATTTGCACCGAATTGAACGTGGTTAGTGACA
Organism: Trileptium ribeirensis; assembly: GCA_030248225.1. NCBI lineage: Eukaryota > Metazoa > Nematoda > Enoplea > Enoplida > Thoracostomopsidae > Trileptium > Trileptium ribeirensis. The sequence goes on along the minus strand of JASANE010005336.1, from coordinate 2,976 downwards.
TTTTGGTCTCGGTTTCCACTGAGTTGTGTTTGAGTTGCTCTAGGTTGGTCATTGATTGCACCGAATGAGTCGTAATTAACGTCGAATTGATCTTGGTTTGCGTTAGGTCGCATTGATTTTGCGCCGGTTCGTTCCATGATTGCACCGAAATAGTCGTCGTTTGTATGGCGTTTGTCTCGATTTATGTTGGGTTGCTTTTGACTCGCACCGATTGCACCGAGTTGCGTTCGATATTCATCGATTGTTGGTCTATTCTTATCGTTTTTGTTCAGTTGTTGCTTGTAGACCTCGACTGTGCTTCTTATTGCACCGATTTCTTGATAATTGACTGAGGCTGTTATCGGATATACTTGCTCCGATTCTTTCGTTGTTCGGTATTGTCCATAGTAGGCCTCGGTTGAAGAGTGTTCGTTGACTTTCATAGTCTTGCCATATTTCGATTCCGTCATCTTCATCGGGGTTTTGCTATTCTTTTCTTGGTTGTGCAGGCGGGATTTCTGGTTCGTCTTGGTCGTAGCTTTGAAATAGTTGTTGCAGTTCTTTGGTCAGGGTTGCATGCTTCTTTATGAACTGCAATTGTCTTTATTTTTGTTGTTGGAGTACTTGCATCATTTTTCGGGTTTCTTTCTCACGATCTTCCATTGTTGTGAATAGTTCGTCGATGCTCGTTTCTTCTCGAAACATTTGGGTGTACGCTTCTTGGAAGTTTCTTCCGTTTTCTTGTTGTTGTTGGATTTCTGGCTCCATTGTACTTGGGTGTGGTTCTTGAGTTGTCTCTTTTGGTACTTCCATTTTGCTCTGATTTATCGCTGTCGGTTTTGCGTTTTCGGCGTTCTTTTCTTCCATCGTCGATTCTTTCGGGATTTCTGCGCTATGTGGCGTTCTCTGAAAGTGGCATTTAATAATTTAAGATTTGAACAGGCTTGCGTAAAAACGTCCTGGTTATGTGGACTCCTAATTGCTACTATGATATAAATAACTTCTACTTTGGCTTTTGCCTTATTTAAGGCTGGGGGTTGATTTTTGGATTTCGAAAATAATGACCATTATATTTTATTTATAAACTGCCTCAATTTTACACAGCATCGCGGTCAGCATATTATTTTATGTTCTTTGGTTGGGGTAGGGGTTGGATGCGGATTTTTTCTTATGTCGGCTATCGGAATTAAAAGGGGGACGGTATTCTTCACCAATAGATTGTGCGGTTCGAGGTGTAGCCAGTAGAATTCCGGTGAGACGCTAGTGTGGCGCGCGTCTTTCTTTTTCGTGAACGGTTCTGGTGCCCCATATTTTGTGATGCGGCGTGATTCTCGCTCGGCTGCATTGCTCGAGTTCCAAATATTCGGTCAACAGACACGGATATATAAGGTTTACGGCAACGCATGATAAAATATTAGAATACCGTTATTATGCCCGTGGATCACTTGCGGCACCAATTCAATAACGGTATTAGAATAGTCGTTCTCTTCTCTTCGTTTCAAAAAGCCGCAGCACTATTGTATTGTTCCTTATTTTAATACTGAAGATAAAATACTAGTCCTTTGGTAGTACTCTCGCTGAGTCCAATGTGGCAACTCAACAACCTAATTACCCTGCTCTACTCACGCTTCCCATATACCAACAACAGCCAGTTAAGAATAACTGTTTATTCGCTATTTCAGCGCAATACCGCCTCGTAACAGTATATTCTAACGATGTAATCCTCGAACAGCTTGCAACAGTGCACGGATACAACGTTACTTCCACTACGGCGCTCCGCGATCTGTCACCAAAGACCAGATTTATAATCCAAGCCGTGAATAAACACGCTCAAGGTGAATTAAAACCACAGAGAAATAACGAAAGAAATGTAACTGTACTTCACACCATCTGGCGAACCGAATTTCATACGCTGACCAAAACTCAATGACACGTTCATCAAAAACTCGCTAACTCATTAGTACTTTACTAAAGAAATAAAAAACAAAAACTCCAGAACAACGCACTCATAACCATCCCTTCATCGATACACTACCTCCAACTCTTTCCTTCTCAACAACAACCACACTCATCATCACTGATAATCCATCATATGACAAAAATAAGAAAGTCCCCTTCTAGAACTTTCCAGAAGAAAATTTATTTATTATTAAATTATTAATAATAAATCATAATAATATTAGTAAGTTTTTAAAATGATTTAAAATAATTGGGGTTGGGGAGGGGTGGTAGTATGGGGAATGTAGGGGGAATTGAAAGGTAAAATTTTAGTATGTTGAAAGAGTGGGATAGTGGTATTTGTGTTGGGAATTTGGTAAAGGTGGGTTAAGTTTTAGGGGAATGGTAAAGGTTTAAAAAATGTGAAAATATGAAAAAATGGAAATCTTGGAAAATAGAAATTTAAAGGAAATAAACAGGAGGACAAAGGGGTGGGGTAGATATAATGTGAGCAGGGATACGGGGTATAGGATATTAGAATTTGGGATGGATTGGTAAGGTTTTGGGGAAATGGGAGATGTTTGAAAAATGGAAAAAAATGGAAAAAAGTGAAAATTTAGAAAAAGGAAATTTTATAGAAAAATAGAAAAAGGGAGGAGTGCAGGCTATATATGTGGTTGGGTTGGTAAAGGGGAAAAGGATATAAAAAATGGTAGTTATTGGTGGGGTATTGTGTAAGTTAGGAATATTAAAAGAAATGAGGAAAAAGGGGAAAAATGGTGATTTTGGGAAAGGAGGGATTTATGGGAAGAAAGTAGGTGGGGAAAGTGGAATTATATACATATTAGTAGATGGGGTGAGGGAAGAAGATATTTTTGGAGGGTTTTGGTTATGTATTGGGAGAGGGAAGGTAGTTTGAATTTTAGTAGAAAAACGGGAAAAAGGAGAAAAACGGATTTTGGGTAGGATTTTGGTTTTGGGTAAAAGAAAAGGGTGGGTAAGGTATATATTATAGAAAAGGGTAGGGAGGTAGAAAAACTGTGTTTTGCGTGATTTGGG
>JASANE010005335.1:0-22758 GCA_030248225.1 Trileptium ribeirensis | reverse complement strand
TGTGTCGTAAAGTTTTTAATACTGTGTTCCAAGTAATTCAGCTCCTGTATATATAACTCATTTAGGGAAATCCTAAAAGGTTATAATTTACTTGCTTCCCAATTTTAAGTACATGACTTTTATAAGCTATAAAAACTGCTTTAAAATATACAACATGCTATATATAACCTATAATCTGCTCTGATATTTGCTTGGTTATATCTATATGTCAATTGCGCTATCCAAATAAGTGAACGGTTGAAACAAAGCTAAAGCAAATTTTTAATCAAAACTGATCATAAAGCAGCACACCAAACACTATAAACCAGTAATGATTATATATTTTATATAGAGAATAACTCAAAGTATAAAATCAACGTCATTAAATGACAACAACCAATATATGTAATAAAAGGTTTAAAATTTGGAACCACAAATTGGTGCTGGAATTATATGCCGTGGTCATAAGATGGCGGAGCTTTGGGACAAATAAATCTCGGTCGAAACGCGTGCCAAAACGAGCATTTTATATATGTGGAGACACCGTGATAAGATAGTTGCTTATGGAAGAGAAGTTTTGAGGACTGATAGCAAATATCAATTCGAGAAGCTGTGAGGATTAATGTACCACATATTTCCTAGGTTAGATGCGTTCGTTTAGCACCAAGTAGGCATTGAACCATTTTAATTTAAAGAATCAAAGACATCTATATAATATTTATGCAGTCTGAAACTTCTACTACCAACATTTATTTGGATAGTGCTTAAAAGCAAATTTGAAGGCAGCCCAAAGCTATATCGCAAACTAAAAACGAATGAAATCCAAATTTATAGCAGGATACCACTCAAAAAATGTCCATAACGTCCCTGGACATCGTTTAAGGTTATAATTCACCGCTTTTGTTTTCAAGTAAATAGCTGTCAATGATTCTCTATTTCACAAAGAACCGAAGACCTGTTTTTGACAAACCGACAATTATAATAGTAGTTTGTATATGTGTCAACAGGTTTGTGTGAATCTACAAAATTTCGATTTATTTGAAAGTTTATAATGCATAGACATTTGTCATATATTTTATATGTATATAAATATACTTATTTTATATACATGTATGTGTGTGTATATATGTGTATATGTATGTATAAGAAATATTAGTTTGGTGCGAATGAATGAAACTAGCAGCTCTCCATGCAATCCCAGAAGACTCGGCAAGCACAAACAGCAAAAGCGTCGCAATTCTACTATTTTCAAATTAACAGCAAATAATATAGCTTTCATTTGCACGACGCAATAGGTGGCGATATAGCACAATTTCAAATGATAAAAGGCTAAAAGTAGTTAAGAACAACGATATCGGGCGGGACCCACCTACTAGACACCTGATGACCGAAGGAAAATGCAGCTATGTTTGATCAATAAAAGAAGAAAGAGCAGTTACAGTGGAGAAATATGTACAAGGTTAAGAGTAAACATTTTCTTTAAAATGATAAAGTAAGGATAAGGTAGAAAAATGCGGAAACTACTTAAGAATCACATTGTCCGGACAAATTTCCGTTTACAGTAGATGACATAACCAAAATGCAGCATTTTTTGATTAAGCATAAAAGATAGAACAGTTGAGGTTGAGCAATATATGCAGCCTTGTCCTTAAACTATTTCTCCAAAATATAATTAAAACAACAATGTCGGCCGGGATACGTCACTTGAGCTGAGATCACCAAATGAAAGCATCACAATGTTCAGATAAGAATAACAACTCAGTTACAGGTTTAGATACATACACAAGGCGATATGAAATTCAGATCAGCTATCGATTAACAATATGTGTCAATGATAAACCTTTTGTCCAAAAACTTGAATGATAAAGTTTATTCGTTGTTGAAAGAGTATTTAAGTTGAGGTCACCGAATGAAAGCATCACATTGTTATTGGATAAGAATAACGACTCAGTTACGAGTTTAGGTATATACATATGTAAGGCAATATTAAATTCTGGAACAGCTATCAATTAACAATAAGTGTCAATTATAGTCTTTTTATCCAAAAGATTAAATTATAAAGTTGCTAGCATTCAAAGAGCTGTTTAGATGATTATATTCCGGTCCAAACTATATGCAATCATACAGGTGACAATTATAGCGTCACTGAAAAGGAAAATTGTAATGCATATAAAAGCACATTGCTAAGAATGTAGCTTAGCGATTACATCTCAGAATGCTGTAATTTATTTGAAATTTAGCGATGAAATAGTCTTAAGGAACATATATAAGTATACAAATCTGCTTTGCTACAATTCTCTAAGAGCACTTGCTTAAATTAAAGTTCACTGTGTTCGCTGAGTCGATAAATGTATGCCACGTCTAGATGGTTTTCATACCACGTCTAGATGGTTTTCAGCGCACGTGCGCTACAGGGGTCGGCAAAATTGGGTTACCTGCTTGCTTGAAACCTCTAACTACAACCCCCAAACCATATTAATCCCCTCTGCAGGCTCAAACCGTGCCCTTCCCTCTAAGCCCCCCTTTCCCACTTAAGGCGGGTAGAAAATTTTTGGTAATTTCGCAGAATTTAGAAAAAATTGGTAAAAATTAGCATAAGTTAGCAAAAATTGGGGCAGATTTTAGTTAAAATAGGAGAGAGAAAATTAGCAAAAATAGGAAGAATTGGACAAAATTTAAGCTAAATTGGAAAACAGGAGTTCCTAAAATTTCAAAAATTTCAAAAAAAACCGCCCAGAACCATCTATCCCCTAAAACGACGTATCTTTTCTTTCAGTAACTTCGCAAAGCGAGTGAACAACCATATATGTCACACGAAGAAACCTAGTTAACACAACGTTTCACAACATGCGCTATTTCCCATTGGCAGCGTTGAACCTTAGCACGAAATTTCTCCAAATTTTCGATATTGCCTAATCTTTTTCCTAAAACGACGTATCTTTTCTTTCAGTAACTTCGCAAAGCGAGTGAATAACCATATATGTCACACGAAGAAACCCAGTTAACACAACGTTTCACAATATGCGCTGTTTCCCATTGGCAGCGGTGAACCTTAGCACGAAATTTCTCCACTTTTCGATATTGCTTAATCTTTTATTTCATTTTATTGCCACATGTAACGAACTAATTATTATCTAAATTTATATGTTAATAAAGCGATGCTATAACCGGTTTTACATTGCAAATATCAATAAAATATATAACTGAAACAAATGGATATAAACATATTTAGTAATAGTAATAAACAAATAAACAAAGAAATCTTAAGGTTTAAAGTTTAAAAATTATAGCCGTCCTTAAAATCTTAACAATATATCATTTTACAAATATATCAGTTAACATAATATTTGTCATTCATTACGTTGCCGTACCGCCTTAATAATGCTGTCGTGGGTTACAAAAAATTATATTATTTGTCGCTGTATTTCCTATAAAATACGCTTGCAATAATAACGATTGCCAAAACTTATCGGCATAAAATTGTTGAAGGTCATCAATTAAAGGAACCAAATCTTTGTTGAAATATCTTAAGTTTTCATTATACAAAAATGGTATTTAACTTTGCCTGAAACAAGAGCTGCCCTGCCATTCACGGACATCCAATTTTATAGGAGTGTTATGCAGTTTCTTAAGCGCTTTCGTCTGAAACACTAGAAGCACTAACGTCCACGGATATGGAATTTTATAAAAGTATTATGCAGGTTATTAGCCGCCTTGGTCTGAAACACTAAGAGCACTAATGACCACGGACATGAAATTTTATAAAAGTGTTATGCAGGTTCTAAGCCGCTTTGGTCTGAAATACTAGGAGCACTGACGTCCAAAGAGCTTTCAGTAGCGCACCACGATATCCGATCACCGGCTCCAGTTTGAGCTTATCAAGCATTTCGCTGTACACATATTAATTTAACCATGAAACTTTTAAGCCATTACATTAAGTGACTTGCTCCCGCCAAGATAAGTTAGATTAATAAAGAAGTAAGCATGCCGGTGCGTAACCAAAAGTTTATGTGAATCTGATAACCACTCTTCCGGATTGCCCTTATATGCAATCGTAATCCAGAGAGGCTTAAAGTTATGCTTTTAGAAAAATAAGAGTCACCCATCTCGCCACATTTGCTGAAGGCACTGCAGCTCCACCCTCGTCTCCTGCCGGAGTGAAAAATTGAAAAAAAACTGAGTGAAAAGTGGCAAAAAATAAGGGAAATTAGCGAAAAATTTATCACAGATCAATAGAAACCATGAGAGGGGAAATTTTGAGTTCCTACGCCGGACCTTCGATACATGTGTATCTGATATACTAATGCAACCACGGTCGCAATGATTCATTCTTTACGTACTGTAAAACCAAACCAAGCATGGCTCGGATAGTATAAGCCACATATTTTCATGAAAATTCAACAAATTTTAACATTTCAGGATGACTGTTGCTATTGTTTATTCAGCCGGGAACGGTTATTAATTGTATCATTGAGCATGCTAATATCTGTTGCCATACATCGTTTACGTAAACTTGGCTTCTTTCATGGCTGGCATTGTAATCGGTAAACTGAGTACGAGTGAATAAGCCATCTACAACGGCGTACAACATAGCTTGAAAAGGCAAGATAGGGTAAAGCTGCTTAATAGTCTTTATAAAACATTTAACTGTTTTAAACAGAAAGCAGCATATATGATAATAACGAAATTTGCCAGATAGATATACCTTATAAACGTGGCGTCCTATATTTTTTATCATTTAATATATTGGAAGATGAGAAAGTGAAGAAGTGCAAAAATACTAAATAAAAATACAGTAATATAAATTATGCGTGGTACAACTTGTTTAACATCTCCACAGTATTAACTACCTTATATTGAAATGTCGTCGGCCCAAGTCAAGCTGAGGGCTTGCGTTATATCCTTAAAAAACAGATTAGTGTGGGGAGTTTGGAAGACGGCAGCGCCACCGACTTAGTTTTCGGCTCAATTATGCTTCATGTATGGGCTCTAGCTTAGGCTAAGGCTCTATCTTAGAATTAGTAAATCAAGAATGCAGCCTATATGCAGCTTACGCTCAGGTTGACTTCGGCCGAAATATCTGAAGCTGTTGCAAACACTACTGCAATCCTTTCGACAACAATAAGGAATTATAACCATATATTTTCTAAGGCATATCAGCGAATATTGATATTATGTGTAACTTTTTCATAATCAGCAAACAGATGTGGCTAAAATTTTTACAGACTTTATGGTCATAGACAAAAAACTGCAAACCTTTTGCTCAAATTTTAAGCTCAAACTTTTATCAATTTTCGATCAAATTTTGAGGTCAAATTTTAATCAAAATATGAAACCATTTTCGCATTTCGATGAATTTAAGCGTGCTAACATTGTTTAAACTTTTTTAGCACATTGCTTCGCTCAATCGGGGAAAGGAATTGAATTTGGAAAATTTTGAGCTCAAAATCTGAGTTCAAATTTTGATTCACGATGATTTGCCACATTTTCCATTACAAATCAGTTACAGTCAATTTTTGGTCAGGCTTCGACCAAAAGTTTGATCTAATGTATTGCTCAAATTTCGACGGCAAAATGTTTGACGTGTGAACGCACTTTAACTAACATGTAATATCTATTTCATCAAACAGCATATAGTTACGAAATTATGCAATATTTTACACAGAATATACACATTTAAAAAACCGTTTAGCGTTTACTAGATACGGTTAATAAATTGTTGTCGAGTTGGACCAGTCAGGCGGTAATATGTAACTGAACGCATTGGCCGTTTCAAATTTAGTAATAATAAAACTTATTTTGTCAAGCGGTTCCTGAAATGACATGCTGGAATTTAATTTTTGTTCGCAGTAATAGTAGCAGTCATTTTGTTAGCATCGGCAATTTGGATGACTAAAATTCAAAATTTATATTGAATTATTGTAAGAAAACACTTTTTAAATGAAACATTGTAGGTATTTTTGATTAATAAATTGTTTCCAATATCTGCTCAAAAAAGGCTTAGTCAGCTATCATCTGCTTTAAATAAGAAGCGTCAGCGCTTTGTTATCAACAACTTTCCTTTTCAATAAAACTCAACACAATATCGCCATCAGCTAAATTTTCACCCAATTTCACTTTTAGAAGTTGAAAGTCTTTACTGTTTCGTATAGAATTAAGACAAGCAGGCAGACTTAGAACTAGAAATTTGTTCGCTCAGCGTTTCGCTTTGACTTCGTATTATAGAAGATTCGAAGTCGAACGAAATATATTAATAAATAGATATAAAATTTGATTATTTAAGCAACGACGAATCATCCTTTTATCTAGCAGCAATTTCATATGCTTCACCACAATATATATCTCAACTAACGCTCCGTACAACTGTAGATTGGGCATTGCGGTAAATAAAACTTGAAAGACTTCATAAATTCATTCAATAGAAATTCAATAGTGATCGGCGAACTATTACGAGAGCATAACACCAGTACAGGATAAAAGGTTTAATTTTGTGGTACGATAGTTATAATTCACGTCAGTTGTATATATTCCTGAACGAACGTTAAGTTTTAGTTCGCACTATTTTCGTAAAATGCACAGGATTATGGCTCGGACAGATAATATATTAATACAACTTTACAACAGAAGTATTTGGAACTGGTAGTCTTATTTTTCCAGTACATCGCCATAAAATTGTATTTTATGAAAAGTTCTTAAAGTTTATTAAAATTAGGCTTAAAGCTATTAAAATCGGAGATAAATGAACAAAAGTTGAATGAAATTAATAAAAATTGGGAGAAAATTTACAAAAATCGTAAGAAAATTGGGCGAAATTAAGAAAACTTTTGAGTCCTAAAAATGTCGAAGATTTATCCACTACTGACAACCCCCTCACGTTGACCTACTAATCCCCCTGTGGACAAACCCCTTCTCCAAGCACCCGCTACCCCGGACTTCTGTCCTTAATGGGTTATCCGCCTTTCCTACAAAGCTCAAGCTTTGGAACAAATAGTACGCATTTTCTCTAATTTAGTGCACTAAAAGGCCATTAAAATTATTTGGTAGTATAGAAAAAACTAGTTTTCACTTTGTAAAAGAGTACGCTAAATGAGCAGAAACGATAGTGACATAGAGTGTATAAGAAATTAAAGTTAACGCGCATTCCCAAAGCTACCATTAAAACCTGAATTAAGATGTTTCAATCAAATCTGTTTGGTATCTACGGCAACTACGCTCTTAAAATGATGCACAAGTGCCTTTTAGTGTACTGAATTTATATATTATTTAACGAATGATATAGTTTTTAATAATTATTTTAGTCTTGATTAATTTAGCATATGTGTGCATTGTAGCAAACAACTACCGTCTAGTATGGACAGTATGATAGGAACAAATAAACCACGATCCAATACTGTCAACCAACGCGTAGCAATTTGAATACTATGACATTTCGAAGAAATAATAATATTTAAATAATAACGAAGTAAAAGACTTTTCATGTAAATTCTCTATTTAAGAACTTAAGTTAAATGCTTGGCTGCTGTTCTCTAAGTACTAAAATGTTCACATTTTTCGTAAAGCAATCAGTGGTAAGAAGTTTCATATTGGTATGGATAATTCAACGAAGAATGTCAAATCAACGGAATCACCTGAAAAACAGCTTTATCAAATCGTTTCAAATGTCCAGGACAAAATTGGGGCATGACCAATTTATTGATAGCAATTGGCAATCTGACTACTCACAACCCGCGTTTAATATTTATGGAAGGCAATCTATGTTGTATCATATATAAAAAACTCTAAATTGCTGATTTAATTTCATCATTCCCATTTCATAAAATGCTAACAAGACACATATTCTATTTTTCTATCCGTTTGACAAAAGTTTGACTAGGACATATAATTTGTGAACAATTTGGCTCAGCTCAAATTCATGTTGACACAATGACCAATACCATTTTTAAGTGTTCAGAAGGAAAATGACATTTCTTGTTATATATCTAAGTATGTTTAATTATATACTTAATCTAATACTTCAATTTTTTATGTTTATTAATCTAACGTTACGATGCTTTTCGATGATCAGATCTTGTGGTCAATGTTAATAAAAATATAACGGTTTTAGGAACGCAGTGGCTTAACAAACGACGGGGCATTATTATCAAAATGCCTACATTTACCCAAAAAAATGGGTATAAAATATGACTGTTTCAGAAGCGCAGTGGTTTTAACAAATGACGTAAAATTATTATCAAAATGCCCACATTTGTCCAAAAACGGGGTATAAAAATATGACTGTTTCAGAAGCGCAGTAGTTTAAAAAAATGACGGGACATTATCATCAAAATGTGCACATTTGATCAAAAAACGGGGTATAAAAATATGACTGTTTCAGGAGCGCAGTGGCTTAAGAAACAACGTGATCATTATGATCAAACTGCTCACATTTACCAAAAAAACGGGGTATAGAAATATGTTTCAGGAGCGCAGTGGCTTAACGAATGAAGGGACATTATGATCAAAATGCCTACATTTGCCCAAAAAACGGGGTATAAAATATGACTGTTTCAGAATCGCAGTGGTTTTAAAAAACGACGGGACATTATTTTCAAAATGCCTACATTTACCTAAAAAACGGGGTATAAAAATATGACTGTTTCAGAAGCGCACTGGTTTTAACAAATGACGTAAAATTATTATCAAAATGCCCACATTTGTCCAAAAACGGGGTATAAAAATATGACTGTTTCAGAAGCGCAGTAGTTTAAAAAAATGACGGGACATTATTATCAAAATGTGCACATTTGATCAAAAAACGGGGTATAAAAATATGAATGTTTCAGGAGCGCAGTGGCTTAACAAATGACAGGACATTATGATGAAAATGCCCACATTTGCCGAAGAAACGGGGTATAAAAATATGACTGTTTTAGAATCGCAGTGGTTTAACAAACGACGCGACATTATGATCAAAATGCTCACATTTACCAAAAAACGGGGTATAAAATATGACTGTTTCAGGAGCGCAGTGGTTTAACAAACGACGGGACATTATGGTCAAAATGCCCCCATTTACCCAAAAAACGGGTTATAAAAATATGACTGTTTCAGGAGCGCAGTGGCTTAAGAAACAACGTGATCATTATGATCAAACTGCTCACATTTACCAAAAAAACGGGGTATAGAAATACGTTTCAGGAGCGCAGTGGCTTAACAAATGACGGGACATTATGGCAAAATGCCCACATTTACCCAGAAACGGGGTATTAAAATATGACTGTTTCAGAATCGCAGTGGCTTAACAAATGAAGGGACATTATGATCAAAACGCCCACATTTTCCCAAAAAACGGGGTATTAAAATATGACTGTTTCAGAATCGCAGTGGCTTAACAAACGACGGGACATTATGGTCAAATGGTCAAAATGCCCACATTTATCCAAAAACGTTTTATAAAAATATGTTTCAGGAGCGTAGTGGCTTAACAAATAACGTGACATTATGATCAAAATGCCCACATTTGCCCGAAAAAACGGGGTATAAAAATATGACTGTTTCAGAATCGCAGTTTCTTAACAAATGAAGGGACATTATGATCAAAATGCCCACATTTGCCCAAAAAACGGCGTATCTATCACAGAGTGGTCCACGCGCAAGAAGAGGATGTTTCCTATAATTCAAAACGTAGTCACGACGTTGCTCAATATCCTTAAAAAGCCATTCACGAATAAAAATATCATTTTGTACATAGAAAGAGTTGTGCGTTCCGAATAGACGATAATTTACTGCTTAGACATGTTAAGGATTTAGTAAATATTGGGTGCAAATGTTACACAGTTTAGTGGACATGTAAATATAAACAGGAGCCGTAGAAAAGAAACAAAATTCATCAAATGTCTTTAAGACAAACCTTATACAAACCGATTTACTAATACCAAAATCGGACATTCTTCCCAGCAATTTTGAGTATTTATAATATATATAATATTAATGTTGAGAGACTGTTCACTGTCTTTTATACATCGTTTCTACACAGTACATCTCTCTACTAAACCCAGCCATACGTTATAGATTCATGTGTGCTACACCATAAAGTACATTATTAGTGTAATACAAAAGGACAATCCAATCTGATCCAAATCGCACGTGTATTTCATATAGAGTTTCCAAACAGACCCGATCTGATCCGAAATGGTATGTACAACTTTTTAGGATCAAATTGGTTGAAGTAGTGTGAAAAATAAATGCATATACAGGTATACCGTAGGATTTAGTATCGGATGTGCGCACTATTCGGATCAGGTCAGATGGGTTCGGTTCGGATCAGATGCAATGTGAACATGGCCTCATATATTTAATAACAATTTAATATCAAACATGATATATATCTATACGGCTGTTAGATATAATATACAAATTGCGTTAACAAAAATTATTATAAATTTAAATTTTAATTTTGGAGCAAAAGAAGGAAATAATTTTATTGTTGCGATGTCAGAAAAATCGTGCCGATGTTTTAATGATCATAATGGCAATGAGAGAGATAGAGAGAAAGAGACCAAATGGCATAAAATTTACACAATAATTTATGCCTAAATTAAAAGAGGTGAAAACGAGATGTTGCGCATAAGAAGCGTCAAGTGCTTTGGTGAGCTAATAAATATTTTGCACCTCATAAAATCGATGGTCTTGATTGATTGGCACTTGTTCCGAATTTTAACCAAAACATAAAAACAAGACAGTGTTCAGAATAAATTAAATACAAATCGACGGCTGCCAGTTTTGATATACATGCGAAACTTATGACACATGTAAGCAGAATTATACTCCTTCTTTTCTGATTTAACACAGCTAAATATACATGACATAGCGCTAATTAGGGGGTAAAGGTTAGATTCCTGACATTCGTTCCGGAATATATACAACTGACGTGAATTATAACTATCGTACCACAAAATTAAACCTTTTATCCTGTACTGGTGTTATGCTCTCGTAATAGTTCGCCGATCACTATTGAATTTCTATTGAATGAATTTAAGAAGTCTTTCAAGTTTTATTTACCGCAATGCCCAATCTACAGTTGTACGGAGCGTTAGTTGAGATATATATTGTGGTGAAGCATATGAAATTGCTGCTAGATAAAAGGATGATTCGTCGTTGCTTAACCCGGCTCCGACCACCCCCAAGAGAGCATTTTTACCTCCACCGTCAGGGCAACTTAGTTACCCCTTCGCCAGAGGCGCCGCAAGCGCCGGACTTATAGTTGCTTTTCACGGCGCCGAAGACGCCGCAACCCCGATTCCGACACGCCCTGACTACACCTGGAAAGCCGAAGACATCCTCCTCCGGAGGCGCGACAACCCCCTTGCACTTCGAATGTCGGTTCATGTATGATACATGTGTAGTACGTATATATTTCGTATTATGTATAAATTTTATTTTGTTCGCAGTTGCAAAAATATATTTTTTGATTTGTTGAGTAAACAAGGAGCGCCGAAAAGGGGACCACACCCGCCCCACCCCACTATCGTCAGTAATTAACAGATGGGTGTTATAACAAAATGACTGTAGACTACCGCCCACCGCAGTTACCTATTGCCAAGGTAATTTTTAAACAAAAAAGTAATGACCTGCTCTCGATTCAATAGTTTGTTACCTGCGATGAATTTGATAAAAAAATTTGACATCTCCTAAATGCAACGTATTCAATGAATATAAAGCAAAAAGAGAAGTGCCATAGCGTATGGCGCACATTTGAAAGCGAAAGCGTTAAAAATATCGAATTCCATTTTAGATTTTATCTATATGGCGCTTTACGTAGCTGGAAATGAAATTTTAGAAAACCACAAAATTCTACAATTACTCTTTGAAAGAAACTATGAAATTCCACTTATGGCAAGTTAGGATTGTTGAACAAAGAATATTGTGACGTTACGTGACAATACGTCCTTATGGGCGATTGTTCAAACAGTTCGTACGAAAGTTTTCGGTTTTTAAGAAAGCTGTGGTTTAACATATTGACATTGCTTGCAAACATAACAGTATAAGATTTAAGCAATACAATGAAGAGAAATGTTAGGACACAGATTCGTCGGAACCAGTATTTTATTGATCTTCTAATATACTCATAGAGCTCCATCGATTAAGGTGCCATTATGTACACCGTGGGTCCGAAATAAAAGTGATCACATCAACAATGTCTTACAACCTGGTCAAGATTAATATGTTGATCTGCAAGTTGGACCCCGAAAGTTTGTAGTTAGATCAATTTATATATTTGAAGTTTCTAAAATTAGTGTTTACGTTAAAAGCAGCAAAAATAAACTTGCTATGACGTAGTATTTGTCAACGAGTAATAATTTCATAGACTGACTTAGCACACAGGAATACAAAACTCTGTTTACCTTCCCAGCTAGCTCGGGTCCATTTTACACGTGGGTTCCCTGAAGCGCCGTAGGCTTAGTCTCTTGCCTAAGTAGATTATGCCCACAGGAAGACTCGAACACACGGCATCATTATTGTTATACTTGCACTCTAAGCACTGCGCCACACAACCACATATATATCATACGCGTCGATAGAAGGGAAGGCGTAGGGAGTTATAGGTATATTATTAGTTGAGGTTATCAGGTCATGTCAAAATGGCAAAATTCACACACTACATAGTTTCTTTGCGAGCCATGTGTTCTTTGGTTTAGGGAAATTTTTTCAACCTTAACACGAACGGGAAAGCTTACGGAATTGTGAAAAATGTCATAAAATATTTTGCGACGTGGTTCCGAACGCATTTTGGGCTTTTATTTTTGACGCCATGGCGAGCTTGTTTGGGTGCTCATTAAGACTATCACTCAAAGGTATAATTAAATATAATTATGTTTTCAAACAAGTTTGAAACAATCTCATTCATGCAGAATGCAAAATAATCGTTTCAAAATAAAGTAAATGAAACATTGTATACATGTAACGTTGTTTTTCTATACTGAATAAGAAAGCACGTTATTAATGTTTTAAACCAATCTGTATTAATACAGTATGTGTAACGCTTTCCATCATCGATATCACAAGTTATTTGAACATGGCATGTCGAATATTCAAGGATTTGTAGGCACGGTTGTATTTTTATTACTCGGTTAAACTCGTCGCAAACGTTGGTACAAATAATTGATCGCATAGCTGCATATGCTGCCTACTACTACTTCTTGTAGCGCTAACTACACTGCGGCCGCGGATATCGTATACCACTAACAGAATTTGATACGACTTACGGAACAAGCTAAATACATTGTTTTAAAGCAAATAGCATGCTAATTTTTCTTAAGATTTACCAACTCAAGTAACAACTTTGACATTTTGCTGTTATAACGGATGCTATAAAAATAATGAGGTCAGAGAGTTTTTTAACCTTGTGGCATCCGTAGTAATCAATATATTTTAATTCTGCATACAATTTGGTTTGTACTAATCTAGAAATATTCATGTGACATTGAACAATTTCAAATTTATTTTCAACCAACACCATGAATTTAATTAAACAGTAAATAACAAGTCACCGGCAAGCAGTATAATTTGAAGATAATGTAAAAGCTTAGGACATTAAGAAACGTCAATTCGAAACCACAGCTATATGCTTTCTGCGTCTTTTCGCTGAAGAATGTCAACTAAGAATTGACTAAGAATGTTTTTCTATCACGAGGCAAAGAAACGTTCCAGAGCTGGTAATATTCATTAAGCCAAAACTACAGCCAACTTCAACATATATTGAAATAGAGCTAGAAAATTTTCTGTAACATCTTATTTGGCTTAGTTTTCAGTATTATAACACCCCTTACAAGCGCAGCGACACAATAGGTGTGTCATATAATATGTGAAATTAAGGTTTTGTTAGAGATTAACAAAGAATCATTACATTCCGCAGTTGTGGATAAATCTAATTCCCTAGTGATGTTCAAACTAACATGAAACTATTCTTGCCGGTTACTTGAACATTATAGCATTCTCGCATTTTAAATAAATTTTCTGATAAGTGAAAGAATATCGTTTTAAAATTTGTACAGCAATTAAACATTCGAAGCGCTGTCAGCATGGAAGGCGCCCTTGGCGAACATTTCATGGCTCAACCGTTTCCAAAATTACGGCCCAAAACATTTTCATTAACACACTGTTTTCTAAACTACCGAATATCTTGGAAAACTATTTTATTCATAAAATACATACTTATAGTTTGTTTTGTAACTAAAATTTAAGGCAGCACCACCACAATACTAAAAATTTAAGTAATCGTGCCTTATCTGTTCACTAACTGTTCAAACTACACTATGTTGTCGCAAAATATTGTTTCGAAATTGATTCAAAAGCTCAATAACTTATTTAAGCGTACGTAGCAGCTAAACTGCTGGTGTCCGTAGCAGAAGGGTACGTGGTAGTAATGGTCAGTCTCCCTCCCCCTCATCCACATTTATCCTTCTCCTAAGACCCCGTATCTTGCTGCCGCCACCGCTATAACTTTAACAGTTATTATATCTTGCCAGCCGTAGTCTTCAGTAAATTAATTCCGTTGTGAAAATCATTTATTACACTGGTTCTAATTTTATATTAGATAGCTTTGTACTGAACGTTTGTCTTTTGTAAAACTGTTACCGACTTAGTCAACCTGTGCTTTGAATCGTAAGTACCTACAAGATACAATACACATTGACACAAACACAATCGGGGTGGAGAAGTTGGGAGCACGGCTTCCCAGGAATATGTCAGACGGAACGCAAGTATAAATCGTCCCACCTGTCCTAAGTTGGTAAATCATGTATATATAAAAATATGTCTGGAGGACGGTCGACTCCTTAGAAATCTACCAAGTTGGTCAACCATGTACGTATATATACTCATGGTAATCAACATGTACCTAACTATATAACGGTTGTGTGATCGTACATCAACCCACCCACTCCTCAGATTTTTTGCTTGTATAGCGCCCTAGTTCCCCTGATTTTTTCAAAATCGCGACCTTGATTATGTGTATATAAAAAATATCAGGCGCGCCTTACGACATTACATGGACCTTTTTATGACGGCCGAGCCCCCTTTGTGACATTCGACTCCCCTTACAACATTTTGGGTTCCTATCTGGGCCCGAGGCCTTCACTAGAATGTAGGGGGAGTGAAAAGGGCGGCCCTGAAAATATAAAACAAAACTTGCTCGTAATGTTACTTCGTCACCATCAAGCTGTTACCACATCGGCCACTCACTGCTACCGCCACGCCGGCCTGAACCATTTACGTACAGCTAAGCCGACAGACTTTGAAGGCCCAAGGGCTAAATATCGTAGCAAATAAATAAATATAGACCAAACTTGTAGAAACTTTTAATCATCGATAGCAAACTTTCACACGTCGTTGGTGTCAGCTTTTTCTTTATAAAGCAGTGTCATATATTAACTACCCATTAGTATGACACAAAATGTTAACAGCAGATAAATCTTAATATAAATGTTCTGTTCAATCAATAACCGCGACACATAGCGCTGTTTTGGCAAATCTTTTGCTGATGTTGAACCGCGATAAATTTTAATGCGGCAGAAATATATTTAACCTCATCTGGCGACAAAAAAATAAATCTGTAAACTTGGATTTAATGTTTATTTGAGTTAACATCTAATTGTGAATATGTAGAAAAGTGAACTTATGAATCCGATGATAGCAATATTAATAAGGGAGAAAAATAGTGAGATCAATAACCTAACTTTTGCGTTTAATAAAGCTATGTAAATAGTAAATGCCATCGTAAATGTTATCGTAAAATAAGCTATGGATATATGTACTATCTAAGTATAAGCACTCCCTAAGATCAGACTTATATACCTCTGTTGTTTGTTCAAGATGTCTCCGTTTGCTAAGTGATACAAAAGATGTCTCCGTTTGCTAAGTGATACAAAAATAGTCAGGAGACATAGCTATTTCCCGTTTTATTCGATAACCATGTCAGTATCGCTTTAGTTTTGCTAATGAGCCATTACAGTATTGCAATTTCGTTCGACACTAGTTGAGATAAATTAGTTATATAGCGAGTTATCTGCCACACATTAATAATAGCAACAGCAATATTATATCTATTAATCGTATAAATTCGTTATTGTGCCATCATGGGTATGAAACCAAATTATAGGTTCTGAAACGAAAACAGTGCAATTAAATAACTTGGTTTGCAGACAGATAATTTGTTTGTGTTGTTTTGTACCCGATAACGAATTTCGATTATACAATGGATCAAAAACCACTCTTCATTATGTCAAAAGTAGGAAGTGCTTACTCTGCTTAATAATTGAAGTTGTCTGCAGCTAGTATAAATCATATACCTTATTCAATCTATTTATTGTAAACTAAAGGTAGGGTATTTTCTGTTAGAACACCCGGCCCGGTGGTCGTCAACTTTTACGATACAGTGATGGTTGTGGAACAGTTTTACTCAGCTCGACATATGGAATAGAATTTATGACAAATGATTTATGAATTTCAGTCTGATAACTGAACGCCCCGGTGCCGAAAATTTTTGAATATTTTCTATTTATCAAATTGAACATTGACTATTTTCAATATAAATTCATTACTAAGACTAAGATATATTCTGACAACTAACTGAGTGTAAATGATAAGGTCGTTTTTCGTAAAGTCAGCTTAATGTTCATGGTAATAATGCGTTCAAATTGCAAAAATTCTACATTTACTATAAATTACTTAGTGTTTCCAAAAATCAAACTTTTTACCTATGTGTTATATAATTCAGTTTTTGTACAGTCTTATCGTCTGTTCAAAGTAAAACTATTTACATTATTATATGTCAACAAATGTTGTACGAACTTATTGTATGACTATTCTGAACCGAGAAAATGAAAACAAGTAGCTTATTTGCTTACGAAAATATAATCCTTAAGTAACTACGTTTCGTTATGGATTTTTGTTTATAATTCAAAAAGTAAAACTCATGGGATGCTTTTAGACCTATTCTCTTGTTAGCCACCTTGCAAAAATATTCATAAGAAACGTCCGGCGGTGTTCTGTAGAGGTGAAAAAACACGGATCAATCAAGTGATGCGGATATCAGACAAGACTGCAGATAATTAAGGAATGGCTGAATCGCTCTCACTGGGCTCAGTATTTATATTGAGACATTTGAAGTCATAATAGGTATTTCTGCTTATATTTTCAGAATTCCTTTAATTTCCTAGCGTCTGAGATAATGGTAAACATATAAGTTTAATAGTGCCTAAGTTATAATACATAAAAATCATAAATTTGTAAAATTCTGGCCCAAAATATGACGTTTTAATGGCTTACGACCCCTCGGTTGTGGAAATGTGTGTTACGCGGTGTCAATACAGTGCATGTAATATTTGAGGTACAAGTATTCTTCAAATATTGGCTTAAAATCTGTTAAATATGTGTCTAATTGTGAAGCATATAAGCGACAACAGCTAAATGTACCATGGCTTTAGCCATAAAATCTGGGTTTTCAATCTAATATTTAGTCACAGTACGAGCCTTCAGGTTATATCAATTTCATACGCAGGTTACTCATTGTCATTAGTAGTGTGAAAAACTAATCCAAATGAGTCTATCTATTTTTATGTGCAAAAAATTATTTTGTTCAGCCCTCGTCAAAAAAGTAATGTAATGTAAACAGCAATATTAATTTCATTAATATAGCATGTGTAAAATAAATAATTTATCCAAGTCAGTCTATCTATTTGTATGCGCAGCAAAATTATTTCGGTCAACAATTGTTTCTTAGGTTATATCCTCGCCAAAACGTAATGTAATGTAAACACCAATATTAATTTCATTAATATACCATGTGTAAAGTGAAAAATTTATCCAAGTCAGTCTATCTATTTCTATGTGCGACAAAAATGTTTCGATCAACAATCGTTTCTTAGGTTATATCCTCGCCAAAAGCGTAATGTAATGTAAACAGCAATATTAATTTCATTAATATATCACGTGTAAAATAAATAATTTATCCAAGTCAGTCTATCTATTTGTATGCGCAGCAAAATTATTTCGGTCAACAATTGTTTCTTAGGTTATATCCTCGCCAAAACGTAATGTAATGTAAACACCAATATTAATTTCATTAATATACCATGTGTAAAGTGAAAAATTTATCCAAGTCAGCCTATCTATTTGTATGTACAACAAAATTATTTCGGTCAACAATTGCTTCTTAGGTTATATCTTCGCCAAGAGCGTAATGTAATGTAAACAGCAATATTAATTTCATTAATATACCATGTGTAAAGTAAAAAATTTATCCAAGTCAGTCTATCTATTTCTATGTGCAACAAAATTATTTCGGTCAACAATTGCTTCTTAGGTTATGTCCTTGCCAAAAGCGTAATGTAATGTAAACAGCAAAATTAATTTCATTAATATACCATGTGTAAAGTAAAAAATTTATCCAAGTCAGTCTATCTATTTCTATGTGCAACAAAATTATTTCGGTCAACAATTGCTTCTTAGGTTATGTCCTTGCCAAAAGCGTAATGTAATGCAAACAGCAAAATTAATTTCATTAATATACCATGTGTAAAGTAAAAAATTTATCCAAGTCAGTCTATCTATTTGTATGCGCGACAAAAATGTTTTGGTCAACAATTGCTTCTTAGGTTATATCCTCGCCAAACGCGTAATGTAATGTAAACACCAATGTTAATTTCATTAATATATTATGCGTAAAGCAAAACATTGTTCCAAGTCAGTCTATCTATTTCTATGTGCAACAAAATTATTTCGGTCAACAATTGCTTCTTAGGTTATATCCTCGCCAAAAGCGTAATGTAATGTAAACACCAATACTAATTTCATTAATATGCCATGTGTTAAATAAAAAATTTATCCAAGTCAGTCTATCTATTTCTATGTGCAACAAAATTATTTCGGTCAACAATTGCTTCTTAGGTTAAGTCCTTGCCAAAAGCGTAATGTAATGTAAACAGCAAAATTAATTTCATTAATATACCATGTGTAAAGTAAAAAATTTATCCAAGTCAGTCTATCTATTTCTATGTGCACCAAACCTATTTCGGTCAACAATTGCTGCTTAGGTTATATCCTCGCCAAAAGCGTAATGTAATGTAAACACCAATACTAATTTCACTAATATACCATGTGTAAAGTAAAAAATTTATCCAAGTCAGTCTATCTATTTGTATGTGCGACAAAAATGTTTTGGTCAACATTTGTTTCTTAGGTTATATCCTCGCCAAAAGCGTAATGTAATGTAAACAGTAATATTAATTTCATTAATATACTATGCGTGAAGTAAAAAATTTATCCAAGTGAGTCTATCTATTTCTATGTGCAACAAAATTATATCGGTCAACAATTGCTTCTTAGGTTATATCCTCGCCAAAAGCGTAATGTAATGTACACAGCAATATTAATTTCATTAATATACCATGTGTAAAGTGAAAAATTTGTCCAAATCAGTCTATCTGTTTGTACACGCAACAAAATTATTTCGGTCAACAATTGATTTATAGGTTATGTCCTTGCCAAAAGCGTAATGTAATGTAAACAGCAAAATTAATTTCATTAATATAACATGTGTAAAGTAAAAAATTTATCCAAGTTAGTCTATCTATTTGTATGTGCAACAAAAATATCTCGGTCAACAATTGCTTCTTAGGTTATATCCTCGCCAAAAGCGTAATGTAATGTAAACAGCAATATTAATTTCATTAATATATTATGCGTAAACTAAAAAATTTTTCCAAGTCAGTCTATCTATTTCTATGTGCAACGAAATTATTTCGGTCAACAATTGCGTCTTAGTTTATATCCTCGCCAAAAGCGTAATGTAATGAAAACACCAATGCTAATTTCATTAATATACCATGTGTAAAGTGAAAAATTTGTCCAAATCAGTCTATCTGTTTGTACACGCAACAAAATTATTTCGGTCAACAATTGATTTTTAGGTTATGTCCTTGCCAAAAGCGTAATGTAATGTAAACAGCAAAATTAATTTCATTAATATAACATGTGTAAAGTGAAAAATTGTCCAAATCAGTCTATCTATTTGTATGTGCAACAATAATATTTCGGTCAACAATTGCTTTTTAGGTTATATCCTTGCCAAAAGCGTAATGTAATGTAAACAGCAATATTAATTTCATTAATATACCATGTTTAAGGTGAAAAATTTGTCCAAGTCAGTCTATCTGTTTGTATGCGCAACAAAATTATTTCGCACAACAATTGCTTCTTAGGTTATGTCCTTGCCAAAAGCGTAATGTAATGTAAACAGCAAAATTAATTTCATTAATATATTATGCGAAAAGCAAAAAATTTTTCTAAGTCAGTCTATCTATTTCTATGTGCAATAAAATTATTTCGGTCAACAATTGCGTCTTAGGTTATATCCTCGCCAAAAGCGTAATGTAATGTAAACACCAATACTAATTTCATTAATATACCATGTGTAAAATCAAAAATTTATCCAAGTCAGTCTATCTATTTCTATGTGCAAAAAAATATTTCGGTCAACAATTGCTTCTTAGGTTATATCCTCACCAAAAGCGTAATGTAATGTACACAGCAATATTAATTGCATTAATATACCATGTGTAAAGTGAAAAATTTGTCCAAATCAGTCTATCTATTTGTATGTGCAACAATAATATTTCGGTCAACAATTGCTTTTTAGGTTATATCCTCGCCAAAAGCGTAATGTAATGTAAACAGCAATATTAATTTCATTAATATACCATGTGTAAAGTGAAAAATTTCTCCAAGTCAGTCTATATGTTTGTATGCGCAACAAAATTATTTCGCTCAACAATTGCTTCTTAGGTTATGTCCTTGCCAAAAGTGTAATGTATTGTAAACAGCAAAATTAATTTCATTAATATATTATGCGTAAAGCAAAAAATTTATCCAAGTCAGTCTATCTATTTCTATGTGCAACAAAATTATTCCGGTCAACAATTGCTTCTTAGGTTATATCCTCGCCAAAAGCGTAATGTAATGTACACAGCAATATTAATTTCATTAAAACCAGTGTAAAGTAAAAAATTTATGCAAGTCTCTCTATTTGTAGACAAAATGTTTTGGTCAACATTTGTTTCTTAGGTTATATCCTCGCCAGAAGCGTAATGTAATGTAAACAGCAATATTAATTTCATTAATATATTATGCGTAAAGTAAAAAATTTATCCAAGTCAGTCTATCTATTTCTATGTGCACCAAACCTATTTCGGTCAACAATTGCTTCTTAGGTTATATCCTCGCCAAAAGCGTAATGTAATGTAAACACCAATACTAATTTCATTAATATACATGTGTAAAGTAAAAAATTTATCCAAGTCAGTCTGATCTATTTCTATGTGCGACAAATATGTTTCGGTCAACATTTGCTTCTCAGGTTATATCCTCGCCAGAAGCGTAATGTAATGTAAACACCAATACTAATTTCATTAATATACGATGCTGTGAAGTAAAAAATTTATCCAAGTCAGTCTATCTATTTCTATGTGCAACAAAATTATTTCGGTCAGCAATTGCTTCTTAGGTTATATCCTCGCCAAAAGCATAATGTAATGTAAACACCAATACTAATTTCATTAATATACCATGTGTAAAGTGGGAAAAATTTGTCCAAAATCATTCTATCTGTTTGTAACGCAACAAAATTATTTCGGTCAACAATTGCTTCTTAGGTTATGTCCTTGCCAAAAGCGTAATGTAATGCAAACAGCAAAATTAATTTCATTAATATACCATGTGTAAAGTAAAAAATTTATCCAAGTCAGTCTATCTATTTGTATATGCGACAAAAATGTTTTGGTCAACATTTGTGCATAATGTAATGTAAACAGCAATAATTCATTAATATATTATGCGTAAAGAATTTTTCTTCCTTTTTATAAAACATTTCTGGTCAACAATTGCTTCTTGAGATGGTATACTTCGCCAAAAGCGTAATGTAATGTAAATACCAATACTAATTTCATTAATATACCATGTGTAAAGTAAAAAATTTATCCAAGTGAGTCTATCTATTTCTATGAGCAACAAAATTATATCGGTCAACAATTGCTTCTGGTTATATCCTCGCCAAAAGCGTAATGTAATGTAAACACCAATACTAATTTCATTAATATACCATGTGTAAGATGAAAAATTTATCCAAGTCAGTCTATCTATTTCTATGTGCAAAAAATATTTCGGTCAACAATTGCTTCTTAGGTTATATCCTCGCCAAAAGCGTAATGTAATGTACACAGCAATATTAATTTCATTAATATACCATGTGTAAAGTGAAAAATTTGTCCAAATCAGTCTATCTGTTTGTACGCGCAACAAAATTCCATTTTCCCACAACAATTGATTTTTAGGTTATGTTCTTGCCAAAAGCGTAATGAAATGTAAACAGCAAAATTAATTTCATTTGATATATTAATGCGAAAAGCAAAAAATTTATCCAAGTTAGTCTATCTATTTCTATGTGCAACAAAATTATTTCGGTCAACAATTGCTTCCTAGGTTATATCCTGGCCAAAAGCGTAATGTAATGGAAACACCAATGCTAATTCCATTAATATACCATGTGTAAAATAAAAAATTTATCCAAGTCAGTCTATCTATTTCGATGTGCAAAAATATTTCGGTCAACAATTGCTTCTTAGGTTATATCCTCACCAAAAGCGTAATGTAACTGTACACAGCAATATTAATTGCATTAATATACCATGTGTAAAGTGAAAAATTTTGTTGCGCATAGCAATACGTAACTGAACGAAGTAATAA
>JASANE010005332.1:0-10880 GCA_030248225.1 Trileptium ribeirensis | reverse complement strand
GTATTATCTCAAAATACATACTTTAAATGATCGTCACGTACAATCATCACATGAGACGTCATTTGGAAATAAATGTTGCGTGTTTTATTGAAGCCACATTTGGATCTCCAGTAATTATCAACATTACTTATTTATATTGCCTTCCATTTTTCACATCGGCAGTTATAATAGCTCATCTGACCTTTTACGTGGTCCGAACTTACAGCGGATACCATACATTTAAAAAAAGAAACATTTTTGATTTGAAACAACAAAATGGGTTTTTGCAATATATTTATATAGATTTGCCAAACTGTCAATGTACCGTTTTTGGTTTATATTAAAGACATTGCTTTTGGTTCTTTAAAAGTTTTAGCCTACGTGTTCCGTCTATGGCCTAGGTGTATCAATCACTTTTGGACCGTTTTTTGTAGTCGTATATTAACTTATATATTATCAACTTTTTTGGAAAGGTAATCTCACAACGGCACATCATCATTCTGTCCGGTTGTGTTTTGCGTTCTTTCTTATCTATTGTTTGCAATCTGAAGTAGATTAACAGATGTCCTTGAAGGATGTGAGTTGATACTAACATAGCTATAGTTTGGATAGAGGGTCGTAAAAGCTAAATCAAAAACTTTGCGTTTCTGACATTGATTTTGCCCCATATAAGAACAAAAACAACTAAATATTTTAAAATAAAATTTTAAAATTATAATTAATAATAGGGATTAGCACATTTCCATTTCAAAAATTTTTAAGAACTAAATCCTCCGAAATCCTCAGAATATATCCTACTGTCTTAACATATTTAACACATAAATTTTCATCAGGTACGGCCCAATTTTCCATCTGCTGTTGGGTACCGATGCATTAAATTTGCAAAATATCCCAATTTGAATTAAACGAAGGAATAACCGAAGGAATAGCCTTATAGAAAGAAGGATAACCGTTAATGGTATTTTGTAGCAACCATATGGTTTTTAGTTGAGTTTCTGGCTACTTTTGGCTATGTGTAGGTTTTGAAAGTGCAGTTTCGACGGTCCACAAAATTATGTTTTTCGTTTCTGAACTGAATATCCTGTGGCACTTAATATATGGCTATTGCGTACTACGTAATAGGTGGCTCCATCGGCTCCATTTTCAACTAATGCGGTGTTTATATTATGAAGACTCCCTGTGAAGGTTTTTTATTCCAATGGTCTACACCATACCATATTGTACTTACAGACACTATATAATAAAATGGATTGTGTATGAGACACCATCAACTTAACTGTAGTGTCGTAATCTTCCTATTTCTTTCTCACCGTGTCAAAGCCACCATACACAAAACACATTATATAAAATGTGTAAATAACGTAATGGTGTAGCTAAAACCATATAACGGATGGTGGCAGAGACACCCAGGGTGGACAAAACTTTCACATGGTGGGTCCTTTATATCGTAAACGCCGCATAAGGTGAAGACTGGACTTTAATCAATGTTGTTTGCAAACAACAAAAAAATCAGAAAAGCAATAGCTGAACATGATATCCTGATATCAAGTACTGCAAAAAATTGTCCTGTTGTAACCACAATAGGATATAATTCAGAAACGAATGGAAATTCATTTGGACAGTTGGGCATCGCGTCATTAGCTTTATAACCAAAAGTGGTAAAACACGCAAAAGAGTAAAATCTGTTGGTTTGATGCAAAAGTGGTACATTTTTTGGCGAATTCAGGCTTGGAAACAGCTCGGTGTCAGTATTTCGTATTGAATTTTTGCCTTGCGTTTTGTTTTTAAATTTTGGTTTTAAGGCCATATTATAGTTAGTTTAATTTTGGCGGTAGTTTGGACTACATCAAAAGAGGGGCCTCAATATTATTTTTCATTTTGACAATATTATAGCGCCGTTGTGCCACCGATCTCCTAAAAATCCAAAGATTTGACTTATTATATATTATGCGCTAGTATCGTAAAAATTGTACTTAGCTTTTAATTGTTTGCTTGTAAAAGTTAGATGAATAAAAAAATTCATCCCAAATCCTGAAACTAATGTATGCAATATAATTTAATGTAACTCCTGTAATAAAAATCATAAATTAGCCATAACACGATTTAATTTTAACTCAGAAACGAATTGTCAAAGTTCGTAGAGACCCTTTGGACAAAACAAAAACTGAATGTTACATCATATTATGAAGCCTAGCTATGTAATAAATCAGCCTTGTATTAACTGGCGCAAGATAATCTAGAAACCACTGGAATTTCGAATGGATCTTCTGCGTCTGGCCTTAGCTTGGATATAGCTAAAAATAGCGAAGGCATTCTTGGAATATGCTACGGAATAGTAATATGGATTATCCTTCTGTTTATAAAGTTGTGGATTCAATACGAAATTTGTATATATTTTATCCAATTTAGCGTAGTAAAGACGCCAACGGCAGTAGGAAACACATTTTCGAAAATATATTATGTCAAGATTTTACATTGCATTTTCTTTCATAATTAAGAAATTTAGGCATAAAATAGTATTGTAAATTTAGTATTGTAGTTCAGCGTTCTGAATAACGCTCTGCACAAAATGTTTTGAAGAAGAATATTATGCAAAATCAAACAAAAAAATTTAGCGATTATATACATAGCTCCATTTTGCAACTCAATATAATTTATGAACGTGTATGTGTGAATACCAAACCACATTCTGAAGCTGACATTTTGAGATTATGTATGACAAGCATTTGATAGCATTAAGGTTTTTTGAATCCTAAAACACGAAACTTTCACGTTAATATGTGTGCACTTAGATAACACTAGATACTGCAGTTTTAATCTTTCTTGTATCCGAACCGCATCTTATATGCAATAGGATTGTGCCAACGACAGTAATTGCAATTGTGCGCAGTAATCTGGCTCATTTCTGAGCGAGAATATTTGAGCAAAAGCTTAGCTTAATGTGAATTAATACATAGTTCCGAAATAAGGTGCTAAATAATTATTTGTTTCTGTCCGGTTTGACTAACCAACAACAATTGGCAACGTTATTAGCCGTTTTGTGTTAGAACATAGTTTGGTGGGTTTTAGCAACACATTGATTTTTAACCAAACCTGGTTTATTAAGATTTTACATTCTTTATCTCAAGATCTCAAACAACAACTTTCCAGCGTTATTAATTAATCTGATATACCTGCGCTAAGTCTTAGTTAAAACCTTAGGCAGTAATATTATAGTAGAACCTTAGGTAGTAAAGATTAACTGTGATTGGGTGACACGTAGATAAAACTTATAAGTATTTATCTGTACTTATATATGCGGTTAAATTAATCAATCACATAAATTGTAAGCAAATCTTTAAATTTATTGTATCTTGTTGACCTTCTAGCAACGATCAGTTGCTTGCATTTAATATTTGTTGATGGACAAAAACGCTGCTTAAGCGTTGAAAACTGCATACTGTTTACTTTACCAAAAGAAACCGTTTTGTTTGGTGCCGTCGGTCTTTCTTCAAACAATTTATCCTTGCAGCATACAAACAGTAATTTGTATATTTTAATTGTTACAATACCATATCGATAATCAAAACGTCAGCAAGCGAGAAGATATTAACTACTGTCACGCCAACACAGTGTATCTAAGTAATAGAAAACTAGTTTCCATGAAAAAATAGTTCGTAGTGCCAATTGCAGATTTCCATCGAGATACAATGAATCAATATCAAGCCTTTCCTTACTCGAAATGACTCTAAACAAATCTAGCAAGGGGAGTTGGGACTACTGCAGCAGTTACATTACGGTCAAATAGTCGCTAGTGCGCAGGTTATGAATTGGGTCTAAATGATAATAGGTTTTCTCTGCTCATGCGCATATATATTATTAGCGTTGGCGTTTTGCGGGGATTAGCGTAATATGAGATGGTGTATGATTTTAGTTCTCTGTCGATGGTTCTAAATTTCCTTTACATATATTATTTTCTACGCGTGGCACTAATTTTCTACAATACTAAATGTTGCAATGTAGCGTTTGCGGTTAGTAACTTTAAGAGCCCGTGAAATATTTGAAGAAGAGTACGACACTTGGTCATACACGTGTAAATTGCCATATCCGATGATGTGGTCGTTTTTACGGCTTACCCCCATAGACCAAGATTTCTTGTGTGTATCACGTAACGCACCTATGTTTCTTGGGGGCACATGCTATCTAGTATAAGAGTAAAACCAGCGACAGAAACTATCTGTGACCGCTACTCCTCCGCTAATCTAACTGGTTATTGGCGACCTAATATTTTGTATCCCTCCACCCAAGAAACTTTCAGGAGCAGCCGATATATCCTAAAGAACATTGAGGTTACCAATACACCTCGTAGGGGACAGGCTGAAAAAGTATCACTTCATCGCTTAGGGTGAAGTACGTGACTATGATCGAACATCACACTCTTCTATAACTTGCAATCACTCTTGGTGACAATAATTTAGTCTCAAATGAGTGAGATACAAAGTTGACGTTGCAAGTTTTCAAGTTAAAATAAATTGTTGGCCATATTCGCCAGATTATGATATATGCATTAGAAAGACTTTGGAACTTATTTTACTTCATGTTGTCCCAAATACTACATGAACCGTGGACATACAGTTGCCTTGCTGAACAAGGTATTGAACAACAAGTACGGCTCATAGATTAACCAACTGCGAAACAGAATAAAAGTGCAGAGGTGATAAACGAGTTGAAAGTTTTAACTTTACAGTTTGAAGCGGAGGAGGAAATTTTATCACGCCCTACACCGTTGGCCACTTTCCGGTCATGTTCTTTTCCGCGCCATGTGCTACCAGTGCTTTATAAAACTGCTGCAAAAATTTATTCACCTGAGATTTGAAAAGCTGATATTTTGATACTGTTAGACCTTCACTACTTCAGTAGTTTTTAGGGTTAGTCTTGCACGTCGTTACGGTTGATTTGGTTTTTAATGAACGGCGGTTACCCAACGAGATTGAGCAAGGCAACCTGAGCCCAAAATCGTTGTACTCCGCCCCAGTCCACTGCTGTTGGGGCAGTAAAATGGCCCCGCCCGGTCCTGAGGCAAGGACACGCGGGTCACTTCCAACTTTTTTAGCGGTATCACCTGGAACAGATTACATAATTCTAATCTCGGTTTGAGAATGATTACTTCTCAACTTGAATTTCATCTGTAGTACTCAAATCCTTGTAGAAATATTTAATAACGACGCCAACAGCATAAGAGATCAATTTTTCTACGAATACGTTGTTTTTAAATGACATATATTTAAAGCCATGGACGATTGTTGATCACACTATTGACCTCTATTATAACTTTGAAAACACCTAATGCTGTATTACCAGAGAAGACATTACCACAGATATGAAGTCTCTCCAAGGTCATATTCAATGTGAATTTTATCAGTACCGGGACAGCAAATCAGAAGCACATAAAGCCAATGTAAAAACAGGAAATTTCAGTTATTTTAGCCTCCAACAAGGTGTGCTCCCCAGCTAGAGAAATTATATATCAACGGGTATACCTGGAATTGGTGTAGCCGTAATCCGCCTAGAAAAAACTTTGCTGCAAGTCTCAATCAACCCATAAATTATAGCCTTTAAATTTTATTGCAATGGAATTTCGCTAATCAGAATTAGTTCAAAGATGGTGTAATCGTTGTAACTTAATGGCAGCGAAACTCATTTGATTCGAATTTTCATAATACAGAATATAATATAGTGGATACCTGCAGACGTAAGATCACGATAATAATCCCATTGACTAAAAAATAGGCGAACGAAAACTATCAATTCATTGGTATATAAGTCTTCGAAGCAATTGATAATGTTTCATACAACTCGTGACCGATCAAGGATATTTGCTCCAAGTTTTGACACAGCATTTACTTCTAGTCATTTATTGCGACAGATCTGAGGTCCCTGGGAAGGGGGTCGTGCGATCTGTCAGGGGTGTCGGCACCCCTCAGGGGAAACCCTACTACTCCCCTTGTGAGCAAGATAAGCTGCATGATCACAGCATTTATCTAGCGTTATTCCATAATCCTTTAAGCTGGAGGTTAAAGTATGCTGAACACGTAGTTTATCTTAAAATCCTACTGAATTTTGTTATAATTTAAGACTTGCTAATTCATGTATTGCGTTTAATGTCTAGCTCAACTGTCCATTATGCGTATAAATATCATACTGTTGGATGTATACTGTAATTTGACTTACCATACGTCTATAATTTACTCTAAAATATTGAATTGACAGCATGTCTTTTGCCAAAATCTGGCTGAATCATACATGTCAAAGCAGGGGTAACTTTCATGGGGTAACCCCTGACACATGGAACTCCCGTCTGAGGCCGTGATCTAACTCTTCCGCAAGTACTCGAATGCCCACGCCAACTCTGCTCCCGGTGCTGCGCACCTCTGCGCGCGCCGAAAGCGCGCGGAAAGTTTTAGCATAATACTGTGAAAATTGCAAAAATGGTAGTAAAATGGGCAAAAATGCGCCTCCGGCGTGGAGGCGGTGAGGTTGTCAACTTTTTAACAATAATAAATTTATTTGCTTTAGATGTACAGAATGGTTTTTGACCCTTGTTGTTCGTGTGTTACAATAACTGTTTATTGTTTGACCTGATTAGTCGACAAAACCAAGATTGTTACAGAAATCGGTAAAAGATCATCTATATTTCTGTCTTTAGTTAACCGTGTTTTTCATGTAGTGGCACTCAGCACACTTATCGTTCTTTTTCCTTCAAACGATACAGCTTGAATGCACTAGTATAAATTCTATCAAGTAACAACAAGTCTTGCAAAATCATTGGCTATAATTTTTT
Organism: Trileptium ribeirensis; assembly: GCA_030248225.1. Lineage (NCBI taxonomy): Eukaryota > Metazoa > Nematoda > Enoplea > Enoplida > Thoracostomopsidae > Trileptium > Trileptium ribeirensis. Next base: position 4,081 of record JASANE010005332.1, on the reverse strand, counting down.
GCAATTCAAATAAGTCCAGGGAATTGCATATAAATATCGAAATTTATTTTGGTTTTGGCTGAAATTAATAGTTCATTAAGCTCCTGCTCCTGTATATTAGCGGCTTCTGACATTTATTCTATTGGAGCTTTCTTTAAGAGGCATTCTGTACATTAATCTAAAGATTGTATTCCTCCATTGTTAGCTTTGATCCCATATGTGAAAGAAAAATCACTAAACGAGATTTGTGGTTTCAGTGCATGTGATGATTTACATCATGTTACTGTGATCGAAATGAGTTTGCACGAAGTTAACGCTTGTTGTTTTAAATGTGTACTAGCAATACAGCTACGTTTTGTCCTTACATTGGTGTACTTGCGTGCTATTCCGGGATCTGAAGCGACGTTAAAATTTTACACTTTTCAGATACATATATACGAATCCTGCTTAATTATTACGACTAATATGAATGCTTATGTTTCCAAAGCTCGCTGTATGTTACATTTATCCTCTACTGTTAATAATTGTAGAGAACTGCAAAAGCATAGTAAGGAGAGATTGGTGTTATATTGTCATTGTTGACAAACATTAGCAGCCGAAGCTACATTTTTGAAAAATGTCGCACCCAAAGTGTAAGACTTTGGGGACGACATTTTTGCGGCAATATAGCTTCGACTGATGGTTGTAAAAAGTTTAATAGAGACTCTATAGCTGTTCATACCTCACGTTTGATAAAAAATCCCTCTAGATCCATGCCGTTGGCTTTGTAAATTTGGCTAACGGTAGACGCAAATCATTCATGGGTAAACTTAAGGTGCGCTGCCTACCTACCATGCATTTCTGCCAATATGATTTGGCTATCACGTTCGGTGTACCAGCCATCCGCTAATATATAAGAAAACATAAAATTAGTATTTTGTGAGATGCATCCAAAATTTTAAAGAAAGATATTGGCCTGGTCACTGATTTGTCCTACAACTTTAAGTAACCGGTTAGTAATCGTTTGACATTTAAAGTGGAAAACTTTTGTTTGCTTGGCGAACAAAGATACTTCGTTTAGGGGTTTAAAAGCTTCATACTACATGCGATGTTTGCTAACTACGCGTGTTATTGTTAATATCACGAAATGTGTTTGCATAACGAAAATAAGCGGAATGCACACTTACCGTGTTGTGAGTTGTGAAATATAATCATGGTGAAGCAATCAAAATTGTCTTTATCCATCTCGCTAACGACATTTCACCCGTGCAGGTCGGCGACCAATACAGTTTTCTGCCGATTCGGCAATACTAATGTAGCCTTTTCTAACTGTCGCCCGATCTCCCTGCGACGACAATTGCTTTTTAGCAAGCGCTTCGCTTTTGTTATGTAGTCCAAAACCTTTTCGTTATTTTCGAATTGAATCTTGTTATCGGTCTCTTAAATGGGATGTCGTTACTGCGACGTAGACCCGAAACCGAAGAATCCGAAGATGAATTTGATGCAACAGAACTGGTTGAGGACGCACGTCGACGCCTCTTTCGAGAGGAAACACGACGTCGACTGCAATGTTTACGTGACCGCGACCTAGACCGTGAACGAGACGGAACAGGATTGATTATATCCTCAAAAAAACGGGCGGGCAAAGACGATCCTCCTGACGGATCCGTAGTAACTGGAGGGTCCCGAAATTGAATAGCGTCAGCTCTTATTTCGTCGTCTTGCTGAGACATTATGCCTAACGGACCAATATTATCTAAGAAAAACCGTGAAGTATAAAACAAAAAACCCAACACACGTTTCCAGTGCTATTAACTAGGCAGCTGAACCACAAGCAAAGCTATCAATCACTTAGCGAGAAAAAAGGAAGCATTTTTTGTAACAGACGAACATTTCTTCACCGCTGTTCTCCGTTGATAGCTTAGCCTGAATGACAATTTTGAACGATTCATGCAGCAAGTGAACATATTACATTTGCATAAAAGTGTAGCTATGCCCCGCTTTAAGAGCAACAGTTTTGTAATCAGCAGCTATGCAATGAATGGTTTGTTATTAACAGCGTTTTGTGTACAAGGTGACAATAAAGATGGTAAAGAAAAAATAAAAAGAATTTTGTGTCAAAATCGCGTAGGTTTTGTAATCCCAATTGTCGTTATAGGTTGGCGAGGATTGGAGGTATTGATGTAAATTTTTACAGTCGGTGTACATGTAATATACAAACTATATCATCGATACACTTTATACATTGTCCAAGCTACAGATTATACGTCTCATATCTCAAAGGAATATTTTGAACTAAGGTTCGTGTTTGCTAATAATGGCTTTTTAATATTTGGTTCTATTTGGCTCGGGTTGTACTGTGCTTATGTTATAGGTCCCGTAACAGGCATGTACTGTTCAATTTACACCGATATTTCAGATATAGCTAATAAATATCGCGCGAAAGTGTATTCCGTGCTAACGTGTCCGATCTTCTGGCTTTGTCTGGCTAACCAATATCTGAAAGAAATCGCAATTGTTCAACCCGACGGTTCCAGTGCAACTTCTAATGTCAGATATTGTCGCGTTGAACCAAACACACTGTGCTATTTATCACATATATGACTGCTTAACTTTTAATTATTCAACTTTCATCAACCGGGAAAACTCGACTTTCAGTTTACATTATTATGCGACGTTTCACGTAATAAAATATTTATTCACGCTTCACAAATGCTGTCATTATTATATACCATTTGAGTAGTAGTTCAGAGCACTTAGTAAAGTAATTATATATATCACTGATATAAATACCTTTTTCCTATCCCAAATGCTGCACACAAATTAGTGACAGTTTTTTGCATCCAAATCGCTTTAACTTGGTAGGCCGCATCGAAAATGTATGAGATACCATTTTGCAACTGTAGTAGCAAAACTTTCTATAGAAGACCAGCTCCTAACTATCTAATGTGCTGCCTCGACTACACGATAAAAACTGTGCAAAGCCCGGTTTTTTTGTCGGACTAAAAAAGTTCTTTGGACTTGTCATCCAATGAAAATTGCTTTTATCGGGCCTTGGACAAAAAACCGCGCAGTGGTTCCAACCAGCGACCGACAGTATTGTTGTCTTCTTTTTTGCGGTACCATGCAGACATGACATTATACTCCACCACATATGCATGCAAAATATATATCGACATATATCTGTCTATGTCCATATTAATAAACTTATATACTAATTTATACACTTGTATATGTATGTAAGTGTTTCTATGTTGACTGCGCGTGTACAAAAATATGTACGTGCATCAAAATATAGGATTGTTTGACTTTCCGTCGTACCAACCTTAAAAGTGCCTACACCGGTTTCAGCAGCTGTGGCACTTTGCCGTTTGTATTTTTCCGGCGCTTCTATGACTTTGAATGGTCAAAATGGTAGGTGTTTGGTGCCTGGCTAAAACAATGTTTTTTACGCCGAACATCTTTAATTTGTTGGTTTTGCTGCTTCAGGTGATGTTTTTACTTGATTTGCTTTTCTAGAGTGATTAAAACAAACACGATCACTACAGTTTTGACTTTCCAACGGTCTTATTTCGTCTGTAAGATGTTTTTAAGTTTTGCCTCTCTTTGGTGATTTTTTCACAGCAGCAACTTCAATCACTGTTTATGAAGGGTGATATTATTTACAGCATTTGGCTACATTATTTTGATTTGTTAGACTGTGTTACCGATAACTTTTGAAACATCTGTTAGGCGCCGTATTTGTACAGCTTTTGTTTGTATTTTGGAATCCGTTTGTGCTACACTATTACTGCACCTGGGTCGAAATAGAAAGACACCATTTTGATGTGTCTCCGCATATTCTCTAGAAACTTAAGTAGCCTTCATCACAATTCTATTAATTATTAATTTGTAAAAATGTACTATTTCTAAAGCTATCTGACTATTATGGCTTTGAGCTACCACAAAGGCGGAACGGCAAACGTTATGTTTCGCTTATAGCACTGTTTTTATCACATTATCAATTACAAAAACAAAATTACAACAACATTTGCAAAAGCAAGTTTAGCTAGATGCTTCGTTCAGACCGTTTGTGTTCGGCAATTTGCGAAACAGTTCGACAGCATGCCCTGCATCACTTTCA
>JASANE010005331.1:0-43252 GCA_030248225.1 Trileptium ribeirensis | reverse complement strand
GCACAAGGCACAATCAACCAAGTCTTTGGCTCTCTAGATCCTGATTTACTAACATAGAGTACGCTCTGGAAAATTACGACTTGTCATGCGATTGTGCATATTTTTGGAAGATCTCGGTGGAAAGCTAGGAATGGGGAAAGTTTTTACGTCGGAAATGATATTATCTTCATGCCATATTTATAACCGTTTGCTTTGTCTTCAGTAATAGCAACCATTAATTGTTCCTCTGCCACTCGCCGTAAGCGTTGATTAAACTAAAGAACTGCTGTAGCAATCTTTTTTGATTTTTTGAATAAAAATAATTTAATAAAGTATGACCTATGATGATTAATACATGCGGCCGGGACTAACCCACTAACATCGAGTGGCATCAACGTAATTGATACTGATGATTAATACATGCCGGCCGGCACTAACCCCCTAACACCGATGGCATCAACGTAGTTGATACCAGCGGACATTTTGAAGCGTTAAGTTAGCCGAGTTGGTCGTCTAATAGTGTAAGTGCTCCGTGAGTTGTTATTCGTCAGGGTTCCTCACGTAGCCAAAGAACAAGATCGAGAGCTCAGTGATTTTGATACGCCAGGCATTCAGCAATGTAATCGTTATTCTATTCCTGGCCTGAGTTTGTCAAACACGGCACGATGCACAAATTAATTCCGGAATTAAAGGGTTAAAATCACTCAAGCGCAAGTGTTATAAATTCAGATTTTTGATTTAAAAAGTAAACGTTTATCTAGGAAAAAATCACCATGTTGACTAGAAATTGATGCAAGAATATGAAGAATATGTGGAAATTGTAAATTTCGTACAAGTCAGTTATCATGAAAATAGTATCGGAAATTTAGTATTAACAGGTAAAAAGGTGTTAGGTTATTTGCTAAATTAATGCATGGTATTACTTCCCAAATAATATTAATTACAATAATCAATTATATATTTTTATAATAAAAGAATTAATAAATATTTGGTTGTCAGTGACTGCAAAAAACCTACGTTTGATTTTTAAGCAATTTAAATTAAGTCGCGGCGTTCTTGTTGACATTGTTGGCGGCGTGTTGTTCAATGGATTCAGGAGCTGATTACGTCGCTTTTCATGACGATTCAATGTGCTAACAATCGCAAACATTAGCACGCTCAGAAGCAGACACGGACATATCTGAAAACAGAGCCGTTTAACCAAAACATGATTTTTGCTGGCAAATTGCGGAGCCCTATACTCAAAAGTGACGGTCCAATTACAGGAATTTGATGGGGTAACGATGGCGTACAGTTGAAACCCAAAAAAAACAGAATCAGACAAATCTAAAAGTTGAAAGAGCAGTGAACCAAGTAGTTTTACGTGGAACTGAGACAAAACATTGTTCACCGATTATTTTGTATACATTGCTTAATAGTTTCTGTAGCAAAATTGGATTTACGGCAGTCCGTTTTTACTTTTTGTCATAATTTATTGATTTCGCGGTTTACAGTTTACGCCCACAAACTAAAAAGTGAAGGTGGGCAGAACCCTATTATTCCCGCGGCGGCTACGCCTCTGCAAACGCTGTATCATTAGAACGTGAATTTCGCATTAGCTATTAATTGATGGCTTGCAATACATAAAATGCATTAGTAAACACAACGAGTCGCAATGTGCGTTAGGTTCATTTGGACACATAAAAGGATTAGTAATGCGATGGATAAATCATTCACTTCTGGCTGAATGTCGGATTGTATTGTATAGTATTGAATGATTATGAGACAGTTGTAAAATTTCCTAAAATACTTTACAGGCGTTACCGATCGCATTGTATATTACTTTCGATTTATTGACAGTTTTCACAAATTTTAACTGCTACCTAACCAATCTGCCGTTCCTTCTCTTTAAACTGTAGTCGTGCAAAAAATCCAATGTATACAAACTTAATTCTGATCGGTCGCCAAACACTGCCGCAAGTGCCAATGTGAACATCAAGGGCTGAAGTGTAATGCATGCCATGTCGTTGATGATATTGTAAGCCTAAGCATTAGTCTTAGCATGGACCCAAGTAACCCTGAGAGGCGGTACGTTATAACAGTTGAAAAAGAACAGCTTCGAGAGGGCGGTTCGCGGGGCCGCAGCCAAAGACTTACGCTTAGGCCTACTGTATGTCTCATATAACGACCGTAGCTTTGGCTAAGGCTAAGGCTTAGGCCTAGTGTATCGAGAACTCATGGCCTATATTTCTGCCTCAGGATTACTTGGCCCCTAATTATTGTATTTTTTTAGATACAATCCCTAATTGTATTTCTTCGTTTTAGATACATTCTAATTTCGACGCCGTTTTCGACTTAGCTCATGAAGGCGGTTTAGAAAGTGTACATTTTTAGACAACATGTTTTTATAACCAATATTTCAATTTTTTAGTTATGACTGGTATGATCATTCTTGGCGCAGTGGTTTACAAGCAAAATTTCACGTTAAACTGTCCAATTTTCAGGAAAGTTCAACATCTTTCCTTCAATTTTCCAAAAAAGAATATGAGTTTCTGACAGATTTGTTAAATTTTAGTACAAATTTTAACACATTTTCGTTTTGTTGCAATGAACGGGAAACATTATTGGAAAGAAAAAAATTATGGTTTTAATTGTTGATGTGGTCAATACAAGTATTGAAAAAGCGATCAATATTCTTTTATGTGCGGAAGTAAAATTCGCAGCATTTTCGATATACTAAGCCAAAGCATGAGCCTTAGTCTAAGCTCATATATAGAGTCTATATATGAGGCTTGTGTTAAGGCTAACGATAAATAGAGAGAATTAGAAATCTGTCCCTACGCTGCTGTTTCTCTAACTGAAAATAGTGCCCTAATCTGGCTTACTAACCTAGCAGGACCTTATCCACATAATTCGAAGGGTACACCATTCCGGAACACACGTTGCAATTACAATTATGAAAATAATCACACATAAGCGATAGACAACTCTGAACCAATACAATGGAAGTACTAGTCGATTTGATCATCATTCGATGCATTGTGGCAACGAGTACAATGAACCAAGCACTGAAAAAAATTAAATTAATATATAATAAATAACAATAAATAACTTAAATAATAATAACAACAAGAAATCTGTGAAATCATTCAAGGGCGAGATTTTACATAATCATTAGAAATCGTTCGGATCTAGACTAGATCAGAAATCATTTAGAAAATGAACAGGGTACGACTGTGGATATATAGAGAAAACAATGAAGTCAAATAAAATAAACTATTAAAAACTATTAAAAACTATTAAAAACTATTAAAAATAATTAAAAACAAATAAGACCCAAATGATTTCATACCTGAGTCCTCGGAACATGATCATTCCAAATGTTGAAATCATTGAGAGGATAACCCAAAAGATTTGCTGTCGGTTTGGATCACAAATTTCTTTGTGTAACAAATAGAAATGAAGAGTTGTGGGTAGACATATGATCGATAAGGTAAGGTCCCAAATTGCGATCATTTTGAGAATAAAATTATTCGGTGACATCATTCCTCGTTGTGAAAATATTGCAATATTAATCCCGTTTGCAATGATGCCAAAAACACGAACTGCCGGCGCAATAAAGCCATGTAAATACTTTGTAGCACGCTCCGAATCCAACTATTTCTCGGTAGGATTTGGGTAGAATATTTTTTTAATTATCAATGTCAATCGGAAAAGATAGATTTGTTGACATAATTTTGTATCATATGATAACTGAAACTGTTTTACAATGTATTTAGGTTTATGATAATAGGTTAAGACTTGTTAATATTGTGTTAAAACTAAGAATAAATCAATTTTGAATACTGAAAAAATAATTTAAGACAGAATTATAATGCGGCGTTTACGTTAAAGGACTCTCCATGTGAAAGTTTTGCCCCAATAGTCTAGACTATACCATCTAGTTGTATATGTAATAACGGTACGCAGCTGCATGGCGCAACTTCCTAACACCATGCCCATCAGATGCCGGCTATCACAACCTCAAGGGTGGAACATAAATTTCGGTAATCTTGGCACTTTTCCTGGTTAGACCCAAGAAGTTATGGAGCTTAGCAAGTCGCAGGCGCGCTTCAACAGGTCTGTTCGGGCCCCGCCCGATTGGTTACGTACTTTATTGCTCACTATCTTAATTATGATTACTGAGGTCCCCCAGGGAGGCTGGCACCGAAACCTACTTTAAGGTCATAATGCCAGACCGCTGTTCCCTATCCTAAGTTAACATGGAAGTTGTTTAAGTCACTATTGTTTAAAAACAACCATCAATGTGTGCCCTGTTTAGTACACATTTTTGACTGGGAACTCAAAGAGTTATGATGGCAAACATACGACTTGGAAAGCAGACAATGTGGCCCCCACAGGGTTCCGACAATCCCTGGGTGTTTAACGTTGAGCGTTCTAGTTGGTAATTTTTAGAACTGTTATCGTTCGTTTGCAATAGCGAAATCTGCGTAATAAATTTTATCTATAATTTTAGTTTGTCGTTTCGCGAGTGATTTCGGTTGGTGATTTCGTGGACTCCTCTCGCAATAATTCCTTGTTGGCTTAAAATGATAACGCGGGGCGAAACGTACGTGTCAGGGCTTGGGATATTCTCACCCGCAGGCCGTGGCACGTAGGGTTGGTCCGTCCATGCGGACGACCATATAACGCTGTCTAATCGAATAACACGGGACACGGTTGTTGACTTTCGAAACATTTATTTCAAGCAACGTTATGTACATACGGGTATAGGCATTGGGAGTAGACTACAGGACGGCTAAGACATCTGTCGTAGTAGTAACTGTTCGTAATCCTACGCTGGGAGAGGGATGGAGAGCGACTGTGACCCTAATCCAAGGGCACCAGAAATGTTGGCTTGTAAGTCCCAATTTTGGCGACATTTAATTCAGCTATGGGCTCGGAAACAGTAACTGAAGGTCTTAGAAATTCGCTCTGGGTAACAGCGGCGCTCCCACCATTCAGGTAAAGTTTAAAAATAGGACCAATTTCGTGGTCCGCAGGTTAACGAAAACGCAAAAAGCTAAAGGATCACAGTTAGTACTACACAGAACAATACGCAAGGTCATGTTTGCTCAATCAAATAAAGTATGAATCGTTACGCAGATAAGAGCATTAAGTTAGGGTTACATTCATTGGACCAGTCAATGCATGGTTGTGATTATCGAGCCAGATATAGCACAAATAAAGTATGAATCGTTACGCAGATAAGAGCATTAAGTTAGGGTTACATTCATTGGACCAGTCAATGCATGGTTGTGATTATCGAGCCAGATATAGCACAAATAAAATATGAATCGTTACGCAGATAAGAGCGTTAAGTTAGGGTTCTATGGTTACATTCACTATTGGACCAGTCAATGCATGGTTGTGATTATCGAGCCAGATATAGCACAAAAATAAAATAAGAATAGTTACGCAGATAAGAGCATTAAGTTAGGGTTACATTCATTGGACCAGTCAATGCATGGTTGTGATTATCGAGCCAGATATGGCGCAAATCTGTGTATGTTAACGAACATCAAATTGGATGAACGGTACAATCAAGACAGACAGAAAATGCAGAGGATTCACCCGGTATACCCTCCTGATCTCATAAATTTTGCCTATCAAAATTTCCCTATTGTTTTGCCAACAGGGCCGAGTTCTATGCCGGGTGTTACTAATTACTGTTCGAGCGGCTGAACGATCATCCTTGAACTATAACCAGAGCCAGCTGACGAGCGATGGCAACTTAATATTTTGGTCGGGGTGAGTTACTATTCTTCCTGAGATAATCCTTAGAGCTTTAAATACTGTATGGTTCTCAAGTGATGTTCGGGGTGCGGGAGGGCTAGTTAGCTTTTGTAGACCGGTCGGCAGCATATCAAGTTTTGGAGGTACAATAACAATTAGTTGCCATTGATTCTTTATCGATGTAGGACTTATCGATTCTATTCCTAGGTATGAGCTTATAGACATAATGATGCGCACCTAGTGTTTACGTATACTTAGGCGAACGTTCAATAAAGGCGATTGCAAGCAAAAAGCACATATGGAAGCCAAATAAAACGCAAGAACTAAAGAACTAAAACGAGGAAAAGGTGACTCCCGACATCCCTTGAAACGCAAATAATAGTAGTATTAAAATATCCCTCTTTTTTCTCTTCCTGAATCTTCTTGACTCAGAATCAAACAATAGCTTTGATTTCTCTAAGGGCTCCTTGGTACCCGTGAGAACCTACGCCCTCCCTCCTACGTTCGAACTCAACAACAACATGAGCGCCGAACATTGTATTAAACTACCAAATTTTGAGCGCCTAACGAAAGCAATATATCGAAAATGCACCCTAGAATTCATCGATCTTTACACCATAGGCAAGATTTTAACCGTGGTCTTCTCAGGAAAAATCCTTCAGGTCTAGTTCATTTCAAGCGTCATGTAAAATCATAGGTCTATTATTCCCATAAGAATTAATTTCAGAATCTACCTAAGACCACGGGGAAGAAGAAAGACTTCGGCTGTCACGATTCTCTCCCATCTGCCGTCACGCAAACCGAAATGCGACCCTAATGTGTGTATTCCAGACGCAACTGCGTGTAGCTATTCGCGGACGAGGCGGGTTTGCCCTAAGGTGAATTCATAATCAACTCGACGGGAAGGGACAACCAGCTACATTCGCTATTGGAGTGTTGGTAGATTTCGGTACGCCCGTACAAACACCTACTTGTATCTGATGAAGTCTCGGAGGAGATCAACACCTTGTCTCCTACTAGCCACACCCACAGTCCTGAAAATCGAGTGAACCGTGTCCAAAACGTACAACCGTGGGAAAGGAGGACCCAAGTGAGAAGAGAAAAAACGAAGACAATCGAAACAGTGAATAGGTATACAAACTGTACTAAAGCAGGGCGGTGGTCGGTCGGTTGGGTGGACAGAACTGCAGGAAGTGGAACTGATTCCCCGACTCAAAGTGTCACTCGTAACCTCAAAATTTTTCTGCCGTGTTTTAGGATAGCGATCTTGTCGCCTTCCAATCGTCGTCGGTTGCTGAACGCCCACGTTTTTAGTTGGGTTTGGCCAAGCTACTCAATCGGAAAATTTTCCGGAAGCTCCAAGTTGACAGCTACCGTAAACCGTCGTTGTTCTTAGGGAGAGTTGGCTTCAATAGGAATTGCCGACATCAAATTTGAACGCCTCGGAATAGTCGGAGGTCAAACATCTGCGATCTCGATCCTAATCTGTCCAAAAAGTGCGTGTTTTCGAGCCTTTACTTTCTGTGCAAGTACAGCATCAATCGATTCATTAGCGCCGGATGTCGCTTAAATCAGGTTCAAAGTGTTTATCATTAAAACATCGATACTTTTTCAAATCTTTAAAAAGCTAATCAATTATCAGCATTAAATCCCGAAGACGCATAACGTAATCTAATTTGAAGTTGAAATCTGGTTCCTTTTTGGTTTTGTAAATATTTGCCCGTCTGTCTCAATTATCGATCGCAAAGCGCCGAGTGCCGCGGCCGGAAGTTAAATCGAGACACAATCGCAGGACATAGCTGCTCATGACTCGCACGAATTCTTCGAACGACGCAATCAATCCAATAAGCCCATGTGTCAGCGAGTTGCATCACACTTATGCATCATCCCAATTACGGCACCTGTTGTTCTTGATATCTCGGGACGCCGACCATATAGTCTTTTTCTAACGCAATATGACACGTGCGCGACCTTGGTATCAGGACATATCGGTACGTCCAAAAATTGTATACTTTCGTGAATTTTCAGCTTACACCGGCCGCTTTCCAGTGTCCCGGGGGGGACGAGGGTCATCTGGAATGGCCCTGAGTGGGGTCGGTGACGCGACACCCACCCGGGGAACGTCCGCTGTAAGGACTCCCGGCCCGGTATGTCGGGGGCCATCCACAGTCTTCCGAACCTACCACCCTTTTTCCACCGGTTCTGCGTTAGTGCTTATTGTCATATATGTTCTATACCGTACAAAACTCTAAATTTTAGTGAAATTATATATATAAAATATATGTTAAATATATATTTTTTCTTTTTTCCGTTTTGTTCGTCGTCTCGGTGTCCTCTTCTGTCCTCGTTGACACATCCCGGTGTTAGTCCGCAGGGCGGTGAGGACGCGTCAAGTACAAACGACTCACGCGACAACCACAACAAACACAAGCGGCGGCCGCGAACTCGGTCTAGGTAAATGAAAGAAAACCGCAACGACGGCGGCAGAGAAAGGGAGGGAAACGAGAAGGATCCAGTGCGAGACGGGGAGGGGTGGGACAGAGGGTATTTCGGTTGGCCGGGGTCAAATTCATTTCCAGGACGAAAAACGGGGCCGAATAACACGAAACGCGAGGGGTAGACGTGACAGCGGGGCCAGACCCACTCAGGCAGGTCGGTTTACATGTTTTTGATATAGGGGACTTAGGCGGGCTCTTCTGCCCTAACGGCTGGGCGGAACGACGCCCGATGGGCATCGTTGGGCTCGCCCGCGGGGTGCGGCGAGTCGAATGAGGGGGCGATACCCGAGTCCCACGGGCAAAATTTGGGAAACTGGTAAAACAATGAACTTAGAGAGAGTGTCGATGAAGGTGGGGTCGTATGTACACATTTGGAGCCGTGAATCGGGTACGAAAAGGGAGCAACGCCGATAGGAATTTATGTCAATTTTGTAGTAGACTATGCATTGGTCGCAAAACAGAGGGGCAACTCGTAAAGCAGCCTGATGGCTGGACGGATCGAGACCCGCTTGGGTTTGTTAGATGCCCGAATGGGTGGGCTACGTAGTAATGTGTAAGATTCCGGTCGACGATTCGGCAATAAAAAGAAGGACCAGTTACCATGGCGCTTGTCAGGCGATTTTAGATGCTGATGGCGTGAAACGAGAGTTTCAGCGGCCGTCGTCTGGCGGATCATGAGGCACAGTCAAACCCGTCGGTGCTCTGCGGCAAGATAGCCGGTTCCATCGAGAGTGGCCTGGTTCGCAAAAATCAGCGGTCCCAAAAGCGAAGATTCAACGAAATCGGTTGGGACCACTGACCGGACGTGGAGGGTGCAGACATTGGAGTTGACTCTGGGGGCACAAATTGGGGGATTCGGCCGATGGGGGCGAAAAAAGATGCAGGGAGCGTTGAAATCAGTTATATACATACATATAAATACGCGTGTCCCAAGCCACTACCAACAACCAAACTTAATGTAAGTAACGTTGTTGGTTCCATTCCGACGTGTTTCGATGCTCAGTGTTACGGTTAGATCCGCGTGCGATTCGAGAAATTTTGAGCTTATCAGAAACTTATTTTGAGCTTTAACAAAATTCTTTATTAAAAACCTTCGGGACGGTTGCCCGAAATCTGAGCCGGTAAGCAGCTACGGGCCGACGAACAGGCCCGTCAGCCGTCGTTTCCGAATACTCGGAAGCTACCGTACCCCTGATTTCCCATGACTATGGCCGCATGTATTATTCGCGACCATGGCTGCATGTATCGTTGAACCCAAGTAAAATTGATAATTTTGGTTCTGATCACTATCGCGGCGATGGTTCAACCTGGAGTAATCGACGTCCTTCTATTCCCGGACGGTCTTTATTTTGAAATGGTGCGGGGCGGCCGGTCGAGTTCCGAAAACGTTCCATATACGTAACGTCCCGACGATCTGATAGGTTGCCCAACTAATGATCTATTTCGGTCGTACAATCGGTCATCCTACCTAAATTTACCCCAAAAATGCTCCCGTAGGAGCCTGGTACCAACACATAAAACACAGCAAAAAATAGACTTAGAGCAAACATGCAATGACAAGTTATAACACGGACACAAATATATACATACAAAATATTAATAAGCGGAATGTTAATAAGCGCAACAAATATATACATACAAAATATTAATAAGCGCAGAATGTTAACAAGTAACGCAACGTTGCCAATACGACCATGGCAGCATTCAACACGACACCCATCCCTCAAAGGTCTAGTTTCCGTAAACTTTATACGCGCACGCTGGGGTACCATGTGAGAACCAATGTCTCGTGATCTTGTTCAGTTTGGGGATGTATTTAGGTAGTTTTAGCACCAAAATCCTGCTAAAGCACGTAACTGGCCGGAACGGTCCTGTAACAGGGTTGTTGGTTTTTTTTTTTTTTTCTCTTTTTTTTTTTTTTTTTTTTATATTTATTTATATTTTTGGTTCCACCGATTTTTCAGAACTTCACTACTACTAAATTTGGTGTATGACCCGACGTTCAGAAATTAAACAGAATAGAATAGTTAGAATAGAATGGAATAGAATAGAATAATCTAAACAGAATAGTCCTGTAAAACACCTTCTTAGTTTGAGGAATTGTTCAAACTCAAAACTTGGAATATTGTTAGACTAAGTGAGACGCAATATCGTTGACACGATGTGAGTTATGTTCGAATGCATTGTCGGAATATTAATAAAAAACAACTAGTTAGTGCTAGATTATTCAAAAATTGAGTAGAAGGCTTCACTGGAATTTTTAGCACTATGGTTTCAAACGTCCAATCATTTCGTTCTGTCATCTCCAATTTTGGAATACTTCTGCTTTAATAATTTAATTTTCATTGGTAATTTTTTGCTTTCAAATCTTCCTTAGTCGATACTGACACTATGTTTCTTGTGATCTACCATTTCTAAACTAAATTTTTTTGAAATTATCGTTAAGGTTTGTTTTGAATATCGCTTTAACGGCAATCCAAAAAAACCAGCCCACACTAACACATTTTTGAAGTAAATTTCTTAGCTAACTCTAGCTTTTTGGAAGCGAAAAAAATTGAATTGTGTCAATTTTTAAATTTATAATTCATTGAATGAACAAATAGATATACTTTAATATCCCATAGAAAAAATCCATAGTCACAGCAGAGATCCCTCAACGAAAACATGAAAGCCAGCGCCAACAAACTCGTGATAAAGGTATTTGAAGTAAAATAACGAGCATAGCGGTAGTTAATACTTTAGAATATATTAATTTTGTGTTCATATGTTCTGTGTGAAATCAGTTATCCTGCCATCTTGAGATCCTACATATAGTTCTGCTCGGTAATATTTATTGAGACCGACATAGACTTTGATTTTGGCATATGAATTCATCATTTATCAATTCACACCAATATAATGAAACGAAGTTTAGTTTCTTAGTTTCTTAAGTTTAGTTTAGTTTAGTTTCTTCAGTTGTCTTTTTATAACTCCGATAATGTTTTATACCTCTCCAGCACAATTTGTTTTCTTGGAATAAAAACAAACCAAAACCGCAAGAACAAAGGTGGAAGCAGATTCCAGATCCGTACCATCAGGCTAGAATTTTGATAAGGTATCCTGCATTACATTGCGAGGCATTTGAACTGTGATGCGCGTTTCCCAAATATGTTTGAAATAAAGTAGTTTAGCTTAATCTTAACAAAATGGAGCATCCATAACGTTATTGGCACTCGTTCACCGAATTAGCGTGCGAGTGACAAAATCATAGATAGCTCTCTTGATAAAATTATTCCACTTTTCAAATGATGATCACAGCTAATAGCGGATATCTGTACGTTCTCATGGTATTCGAGTCCTACAATAACCTCAAGAAGATTGAGCTTTATTGCTACCGATTCAAACGAATTTAAGCTAATACCATTATGTCACCTAGGTTAATCCAGTGATTGTTGTTGAGGTTGAGTCAGCTAAAAATAATTCTTCGCGTAAGTTATTATGGCGACCCCAATTGAGGATAGAAATATCGAATAGTTGAGTGCAAAATATATATACGTTATTTTATGTCGCATATATTTAATTAAATGTAGAATTTGTGCTATAGAAATAGGAACTTGATATTTCGTAAACACGAGCGCAATTATTTATGTTTTTCAAGTTTGGATATCAAATGATTAAAAAACTCTCCAAATATATGTATGAAATTGTAAAGCAGCATCAACTAACAAACAGAAATCGTCAAACTCCGTTAAATATAAACATAATGCAAATTTTGTACCTAGCCTCAAGATTCTACCGCACATCCAGGTTCCAGTTCTGGAAAGAATTCTAGTTTCTCAATTTTGGTACTGTTGTATAATTTTAGTAAAATTAAAAAAAGCGAAATTGCCATTGTCTGTTTAATATTGAACAAAATATAATCGTCGTTAAATTACGAATAATTTTTTCTACTTTTCAAAGTAATATTAAAAACTATTAATTTCATAAGTCCCAAAAAATTGGTACAGTTGTGGGATCAGTTCTGAAAACTGTTGTCAACTCCCAGGTATATCCAATGTCCAAGTCATTATATATATATATGATCACTATAATGCTTGCGTAAAGTGTCAGAAAGCGATTAAATCATTGTCATATCAAGGTGTTATACATTGTGTTGATTACTATTAGAATTATAGGATATAACAGAAATAAAATAGATTTCAACAGTGTTAAAATTTCGAATCGTTGAGGAAATCCATATCAAATCGTTCCTAGTCCTGAGTTACAAATGTCACCAAATATCTATAATATCCTAAGCAGATATATTTAAATCGAACACGTCAAAATTTACTTTCTTTGTTTTCAAATATTGCCGTACAAACAAGCCTAAAATAGCTTCTTAAAATCAACCATGATATTTCATACATCCGTACTGTGTCATACATTATTTATGTGGTCTGGGTTTAGATACACAATTTAAGTGCAACAGTTCATGTATATTATAGTGTCCGGATATCACTACAATGTTGTATGGATTTTCAGTTAGCTGGGTTCTCGTTAGTCAAAATTTTCAGATTTTTTCGTCTTAAAAATACAACTATAGTTGATTGGATTTTGAGACTTTATAGTAATGAAATATGCCTTATAATGTAGAAATCTTTACATATATTACAACGCATGATTGCTATATAAAATTTGAATATATATTTTATGAAACGCAACATATACAATGTATAAATTTGAATGTGTGAAAACTAGTATATGTATTGTATAAATATTTCATACTTATTTGTTTAAATTTAAATTTATTTTTGGTATTATTTATAATACCAAAATAAATTTAATTCTATAATTTGTATTAATAAATATTTTTGTTTTAATCTAAAGTAAGAAAATATATAAGAATATATTTTTTTATAAATATTTGTAAGAAAAAAGATACACCAAATATATGAATGTTTGTACATAATTGGATATGTTTTGTACCATGTTCCAATTTATATTTGCTTTACACAGCTTCACAAAATTATGTGCTACAAAACTTACAATTATGAAATTTCACACAAATTATAGACGAATAATCTTACTTTTTTGTATGCAATATGAAGCGAATAATGTGTAATTTATCATACATGTGTTGCATATAATTCCTTACAGAGTTATGTGTAACAAATCATATGATTATTATGTGTAATTAATTAATTTTTATAGTAATTATAGCAAAATAATCTCAAATAATAATTAATTGTGTAACACTATCATATAAATTTTAAGATCAAATATGTAGTAATATAGGTTTTACGGAAATAAATATTATAATCGGATACAGAAAGATCAACAGCGTAAGAAAATGGCATTTTATGCGATATAACTTTTGAAATAATCAAAAATTAGGTATCATATTATCAAATTGAACCGAGACATATTCGCCATACCAAATCGCGGTTTCTGTAGCATTAAAAGACCCTAGGCGGTCAATATTTCTGCAGATATTGGAGTTATTAATACGTTTTCTCTCAACTTATAGTGTACAACTTCAACTTTTAGAAAATTCCTGTTTGAAACGTGTTATTACTATCATTTTGCTATGTTCTTGACAAATGTTACAACCATCGTGTGGCGTTTGTATATTTTTTGCATAATATTTTACAGTATAAAATTAAAATATAATATTCGCTAAGATATTGTAAATTTTCATACACTGTATTCTCGTTTAGTTTTCAAATTGGACGAAGACTTTAGCTTCCCAGGCATTCTATCTTGCGCTAACTTGAAACTGTTCGCTCAAAATTTTCAGCTCAAATTTAGACGAAATTTTGATCAAAATTTGACTTGACCATAATTTGTAATGGAAAAGTAATGCAAATTGGGAAACTTCGGAAATATTTGCAATGTTTTGTAGAAATTCTTAGGTAAAAAATTAGAATTTGCTGATTGCGTCTGCTTTGGATATAGTTATTGTGTGCTTTTGAAAAGTTTTAACGCTGTTGAGTTTTTCAAATAAAAAAGTAATGGATTTTTAGATTTTCAGATTATAAAATATTTTCATAATTTGATTCAGATTTTAGTTCAAATTTTTCACAAAATTTTTGAATGTGTGAACGCAACATTACAACTGGTCGATTTATCGGTCGTTTTGATAGTAGATTCATCGATAGTTCGGCTGTATGTTATAAACGTACAGCACTTTGTTGGTAATCTCTGAATTTGGAAATTCTGTAGTGGATAAAATAGAAATTTGGATGTTTGTTAAAATATTTACGTACAGTATATTTACAATATTTTGTCCTGTGATATACGACTTTAGAACGTGTTTTGACAAAAATATTGTTTAAACGCGTTTCTATTAATATAAAATCGAACCATAATATTTACCGAGATTGACTGGGCTAAGCTATTCATTTATAGCTAAAAGTTCAGTCGTGATTTGATCACTTAACTAATAATATAACTAACAGAAGAATTGATAATATATGAAGGATTTAGTAAAGCTGGTGGAATCGGGTTATTTGTTGTTGGTCTGTATTTGAAGCTTAAGAAAGATATTTGATTAATTAAATGAATTGAACCACGCAATGCGAAGCCACAAACATCCAGAATTATTATTATTATGCTGTCAATATTAATTGAACTATTAAGCCGAATT
Organism: Trileptium ribeirensis; assembly: GCA_030248225.1. Classification (NCBI taxonomy): domain Eukaryota; kingdom Metazoa; phylum Nematoda; class Enoplea; order Enoplida; family Thoracostomopsidae; genus Trileptium; species Trileptium ribeirensis. The sequence goes on along the minus strand of JASANE010005331.1, from coordinate 28,417 downwards.
GTAAAGAAAAATTATTTTTGTCATCTCAACGAAAACATTCCTAGATTAAGAAAGGATTGCTGGTTAAAATAATTGCACTTAGTAGAATATCCAGCGCAGGATTTTGTATGGCATAAAAGAATTTTACATTGAAGTGTTGGAAGCTCTCTAAGGCATCCGACAGAAGTAAAAAGAAGTTACCCCATCGACAGGTGTAGACTGTGCTAGCGTAGATAGCATAACATCAACGCGAGCTGGATCGGGGCCTGAGGTGTAGCGTTAGCTTCAACGCGAGTTGATCGGGGCCTGAGGTGTAGCGTTAGCTTCAACGCGAGTTGATCGGGGCCTGAGGTGTAGTGTTAGCTTCAACGCGAGTTGATCGGGGCCTGAGGTGTCGTGGTACCTTCAACGAGAGATGATCAGATATTTGACCGATTCTGGATCCTCGACATATACGTCAACATGCTTCCTTTAATGGAAAGAAAATTTCCCGTCTCTAAGGAATTATTAAAAGGTTGCAACCGATATTTGACCCCTTCTGGATCCTCGACATATTCGTCAACATTCTTCTTTTAATGTTATGGAAAATTTCCCGTCTCTTGAGAAATTATTAAAAGGTTGTAACAGATATTTGAGCCTTTGTGGATCCTCGACATATCCGTCAACATGCTTCTTTTAATGTCATAAAAATTTCCCGTCTATAAAGAAATATTAAAGGTTGTAACAGATATTTGATCCCTTCTGGATCCTCGACATATCCGTCAACATGCTTCTTTTAATGTCATGAAAATTTCCCGTCTCTAAGAAATTATTAAAAGCTTGTAACAGATATTTGACCCCTTCTGGATCTTCGACATATCCGTCAACATGCTTCTTCTAATGTCATGAAAATTTCTCGTCTATACAGAGTTATTAAAAGGTTGTAACAGATATTTGACCCTTTCTTGATCCTCGACATATCCGTCAACTTGCTTCTTCTAATGTCATGAAAATTTCCCGTCTCTAAGAAATTATTAAAACGTTGTAACAGATATTTGATCCCTTCTGGATCCTCGACATATCCGTCAACATGCTTCTTTTAATGTCATGAAAATTTCCCGTCTCTAAGAAATTATTAAAAGCTTGTAACAGATATTTGACCCCTTCTGGATCCTCGACATATCCGTCAACATGCTTCTTCTAATGTCATGAAAATTTCTCGTCTATACAGAGTTATTAAAAGGTTGTAACAGATATTTGACCCTTTCTTGATCCTCGACATATCCGTCAACATGCTTCTTCTAATGTCATGAAAATTTCCCGTCTCTAAGAAATTATTAAAAGGTTGTAACAGATATTTGATCCCTTCTGGATCCTCGACATATCCGTCAACATGCCTCTTCTAATGTCATGAAAATTTTCGTCTCTAAGAAATTATTAAAAGCTTGTAACAGATATTTGACCCCTTCTGGAACCTCGACATATCCGTCAACATGCTTCTTCTAATATCATGAAAATTTCTCGTCTATACAGAGTCATTAAAAGCTTGTAACAGATATTTGACCCCTTCTGGATCCTCGACATATCCGTCAACATGTTTCTTTTAATGTCATGAAAATTTCCCGTCTCTAAGATATTATTAAAAGGTTGTAACAGATATTTGATCCCTTCTGGATCCTCGACATATCCGTCAACATGCTTCTTTGCATGAAAATTTCCCGTCTCTAAGATATTATTAAAAGGTTGTAACAGATATTTGATCCCTTCTGGATCCTCGACATATCCGTCAACATGCTTCTTTTAATGTCATGAAAATTTCCCGTCTCTAAGAAATTATTAAAAGCTTGTAACAGATATTTGACCCCTTCTGGATCCTCGACATATCCGTCAACGTGCTTCTTCTAATGTCATGAAAATTTCTCGTCTATACAGAGTTATTAAAAGGTTGTAACAGATATTTGACCCTTTCTTGATCCTCGACATATCCGTCAACATGCTTCTTCTAATGTCATGAAAATTTCCCGTCTCTAAGAAATTATTAAAAGGTTGTAACAGATATTTGATCCCTTCTGGATCCTCGACGTATCCGTCAACATGCTTCTTCTAATGTCATGACATTAAAAGAAGCATGTTGACGGAGGATATCGAGGATCCAGAAGGGATCATATCTGTTACAACCTTTTAATAATACTCTTAGAGACGGGAAATTTTCATGACATTAAAAGAGAAACATGTGGACGCATAAGTCCAGGATCCAGAAGGGGTCAAATATCTGTTGCAAGCTTTTAATAGACTCTGTATAGACGAGAAATTTTCATGATATTAGAAGAAGCATGTTGAACGGCATATGTCCGAGGATGAAGGGGGTCAAATATCTGTTACAAGCTTTGAGCACGGGTTCTTTGAGACGGGAAATTTTCATGACATTAAAAGAAGCATGTTGACGGATATGTCGAGGATCCAGAAGGGATCAAATATTTGTTACAACCTTTTAATAATTTCTTAGAGACGGGAAATTTTCATGACATTACAAGAAACATGTTGACGGATATGTCAAGGATCCAGAAAGGGTCAAATATCTGTTACAACATTTTAATAATTTCTTAGAGACGGGAAATTTTCATGACATTAAAAGAAGCATGTTGACGGATATGTCGAGGATCCAGAAGGGATCAAATATCTGTTACAACCTTTTAATAATATCTTAGAGACGGGAAATTTTCATGACATTAAAAGAAACATGTTGACGGATATGTCGAGGATCCAGAAGGGGTCAAATATCTGTTACAAGCTTTTAATAACTCTGTATAGACGAGAAATTTTCATGACATTAGAAGAAGCATGTTGACGGATATGTCGAGGATCCAGAAGGGGTCAAATATCTGTTACAAGCTTTTAATAATTTCTTAGAGACGGGAAATTTTCATGACATTAGAAGAAGCATGTTGACGGATATGTCGAGGATCCAGAAGGGATCAAATATCTGTTACAACCTTTTAATAATTTCTTAGAGACGGGAAATTTTCAATGACATTAGAAGAAGCATGTTGACGGATATGTCGAGGATCAAGAAAGAAAGGTCAAATATCTGTTACAACCTTTTAGATAACTTGTATAGACGAGAAATTTTCATGACATTAGAAGAAGCATGTTGACGGATATGTCGAGGATCCAGAAAGGGTCAAATATTCTGTTACAAGCTTTTAATAATTTCTTAGAGACGGAAACTTTCAATGACATTAAAAGAAGCATGTTGACGGATATGTGGAGGATCCAGGAAGGGATCGAATATCTGTTACAACCTTTTAATAATTTCTTAGAGACGGGAAATTTTCATGACATTAAAAGAAGAATGTTGACGGAATATGCCGAGGATCCAGAAAGGATCAAATATCTGTTACAACCTTTATAATATCTTAGAGACGGGAAATTTTCATGACATTAAAAGAAACATGTTGACGGATATGTCGAGGATCCAGAAGGGGTCAAATATCTGTTACAAGCTTTTAATGACTCTGTATAGACGAGAAATTTTCATGATATTAGAAGAAGCATGTTGACGGATATGTCGAGGATCCAGAAGGGGTCAAATATCTGTTACAAGCTTTTAATAATTTCTTAGAGACGGGAAATTTTCATGACATTAAAAGAAGCATGTTGACGGATATGTCGAGGATCCAGAAGGGATCAAATATCTGTTACAACCTTTTAATAATTTCTTAGAGACGGGAAATTTTCATGACATTAGAAGAAGCATGTTGACGGATATGTCGAGGATCAAGAAAGGGTCAAATATCTGTTACAACCTTTTAATAACTCTGTATAGACGAGAAATTTTCATGACATTAGAAGAAGCATGTTGACGGATATGTCGAGGATCCAGAAGGGGTCAAATATCTGTTACAACCTTTTAATAATTTCTTAGAGACGGGAAATTTTCATGACATTAAAAGAAGCATGTTGACGGATATGTCGAGGATCCAGAAGGGGTCAAATATCTGTTACAACCTTTTAATAATTTCTTAGAGACGGGAAATTTTCATGACATTAAAAGAAGCATGTTGACGGATATGTCGAGGATCCAGAAAGGGTCAAATATCTATTACAACCTTTTAATAACTCTGTATAGACGAGAAATTTTCATTACATTAGAAGAAGCATGTTGACGGATATGTCGAGGATCCAGAAGGGGCAAATATCTGTTACAACCTTTTAATAATTTCTTAGAGACGGGAAATTTTCATGACATTAAAAGAAGCATGTTGACGGATATGTCGAGGATCCAGAAGGGATCAAATATCTGTTACAACCTTTAATATTTCTTTATAGACGGGAAATTTTTATGACATTAAAAGAAGCATGTTGACGGATATGTCGAGGATCCACAAAGGCTCAAATATCTGTTACAACCTTTTAATAATTTCTTAGAGACGGGAAATTTTCATAACATTAAAAGAAGAATGTTGACGAATATGTCGAGGATCCAGAAGGGGTCAAATATCTGTTACAACCTTTTAATAATTCCTTAGAGACGGGAAATTTTCTTTCCATTAAAGGAAGCATGTTGACGTATATGTCGAGGATCCAGAATCGGTCAAATATCTGATCATCTCTCGTTGAAGGTACCACGACACCTCAGGCCCCGATCAACTCGCGTTGAAGCTAACACTACACCTCAGGCCCCGATCAACTCGCGTTGAAGCTAACGCTACACCTCAGGCCCCGATCAACTCGCGTTGAAGCTAACGCTACACCTCAGGCCCCGATCAGCTCGCGTTGATGTTATGCTATCTACGCTAGCACAGTCTACACCTGTCGATGGGGTAACTTCTTTTACTTCTGTCGGATGCCTTAGAGAGCTTCCAACACTTCAATGTAAAATTCTTTTATGCCATACAAATCCTGCGCTGGATATTCTACTAAGTGCAATTATTTTAACCAGCAATCCTTTCTTAATCTAGGAATGTTTTCGTTGAGATGACAAAAATAATTTTTCTTTACAATTCGGCTTAATAGTTCAATTAATATTGACAGCATAATAATAATAATTCTGGATGTTTGTGGCTTCGCATTGCGTGGTTCAATTCATTTAATTAATCAAATATCTTTCTTAAGCTTCAAATACAGACCAACAACAAATAATCGATCACAGCTTTACTAAATCCTTCATATATGATCAATTCTTCTGTTAGTTATATTATTAGTTAAGTGATCAAATCACGACTGAACTTTTAGCTATAAATGAATAGCTTAGCCCAGTCAATCTCGGTAAATATTATGGTTCGATTTTATATTAATAGAAACGCGTTTAAACAATATTTTTGTCAAAACACGTTCTAAAGTCGTATATCACAGGACAAAATATTGTAAATATACTGTACGTAAATATTTTAACAAACATCCAAATTTCTATTTTATCCACTACAGAATTTCCAAATTCAGAGATTACCAACAAAGTGCTGTACGTTTATAACATACAGCCGAACTATATTCGATGAATCTACTATCAAAACGACCGATAAATCGACCAGTTGTAATGTTGCGTTCACACATTCAAAAATTTTGTGAAAAATTTAAACTAAAATCTGAATCAAATTATGAAAATATTTTATAATCTGAAAATCTAAAAATCCATTACTTTTTATTTGAAAAACTCAACAGCGTTAAAACTTTTCAAAAGCACACAATAACTATCTAAAAACAGACGCAATCAGCAAATTCTAATTTTTTACCTAAGAATTTCTACAAAACATTTGCAAATATTTCCGAAGTTTTCCAATTTGCGATTACTTTTCCATTACAAATTATGGTCAAGTTAAGCCAAATTTTGATCAAAATTTCGTCTAAATTTGAGCTGAAAATTTTGAGCGAACAGTTTCAAGTTAGCGCAAGATAGAATGCCTGGGAAGTTGAAATCTTAGTCCAATTTTGAACAAAAACTAAACAAGAATACAGTGTATAAAATTTACAATATTTCTAGCGAATATTATATTTTAATTTTCTATACTGTAAAGATGTTTATGCAAAAAATATACAAACGCCACACGATGGTTGTAACATTTGTCAAGAACATAGCAAAATGATAGTAATAACACGTTTCAAACAGGAATTTTCTAAAAAGTAGAAGTTGTACACTATAAGTTGAGAGAAAACGTATTAATAACTCCAATGATCTGCAAAATATTGACCGCCTAGGGTCTTTTAATGCTACAGAAACCGCGATTTGGTATGGCGGATATGTCTCGGTTCAATTTGATAATATGATACCTAATTTTTGATTATTTCAAAAGTTATATCGCATAAAATGCCATTTTCTTACGCTGTTGATCTTTCTGTATCCGATTATAATATTTATTTCCGTAAAACCTATATTACTACATATTTGATCTTAAAATTTATATGATAGTGTTACACAATTAATTATTATTTGAGATTATTTTGCTATAATTACTATAAAAATTAATTAATTACACATAATAATCATATGATTTGTTACACATAACTCTGTAAGGAATTATATGCAACACATGTATGATAAATTACACATTATTCGCTTCATATTGCATACAAAAAAGTAAGATTATTCGTCTATAATTTGTGTGAAATTTCAGATAATTGTAAGTTTTGTAGCACATAATTTTGTGAAGCTGTGTAAAGCAAATATAAATTGGAACATGGTACAAAACATATCCAATTATGTACAAACATTCATATATTTGGTGTATCTTTTTTCTTACAAATATTTATAAAAAAATATATTCTTATATATTTTCTTACTTTAGATTAAAACAAAAATATTTATTAATACAAATTATAGAATTAAATTTATTTTGGTATTATAAATAATACCAAAAATAAATTTAAATTTAAACAAATAAGTATGAAATATTTATACAATACATATACTAGTTTTCACACATTCAAATTTATACATTGTATATGTTGCGTTTCATAAAATATATATTCAAATTCATACAATTCATGCGTTGTAATATATGTAAAGATTTCTACATTATAAGGCATATTTCATTACTATAAAGTCTCAAAATCCAATCAACTATAGTTGTATTTTTAAGACGAAAAAATCTGAAAATTTTGACTAACGAGAACCCAGCTACTCTAAAATCCATACAACATTGTAGTGATATCCGGACACTATAATATACATGAACTGTTGCACTTAAATTGTGTATCTAAACCCAGACCACATAAATAATGTATGACACAGTACGGATGTATGAAATATAATGGTTGATTTTAAGAAGCTATTTTAGGCTTGTTTGTACGGCAATATTTGAAAACAAAGAAAGTAAATTTTGACGTGTTCGATTTAAATATATCTGCTTAGGATATTATAGATATTTGGTGACATTTGTAACTCAGGACTAGGAACGATTTGATATGGATTTCCTCAACGATTCGAAATTTTAACACTGTTGAAATCTATTTTATTTCTGTTATATCCTATAATCTCATAGTAATCAACACAATGTATAACACCTTGATATGACAATGATTTAATCGCTTTCTGACACTTTACGCAAGCATTATAGTGATCATATATATAATGACTTGGACATTGGATATACCTGGGAGTCTACAATAGTTTTCAGAACTGATCCCACAACTGTACCAATTTTTTGGGACTTATGAAATTAATAGTTTTTAATATTACTTTGAAAAGTAGAAAAAATTATTCGTAATTTAACGACGATTATATTTTGTTCAATATTAAACAGACAATGGCAATTTCGCTTTTTTTAATTTTACTAAAATTATACAACAGTACCAAAATTGAGAAACTAGAATTCTTTCCAGAACTGGAACCTGGATGTGCGGTAGAATCTTGAGGCTAGGTACAAAATTTGCATTATGTTTATATTTAACGGAGTTTGACGATTTCTGTTTGTTAGTTGATGCTGCTTTACAATTTCATACATATATTTGGAGCGTTTTTTAATCATTTGATATCCAAACTTGAAAAACATAAATAATTGCGCTCGTGTTTACGAAATATCAAGTTCCTATTTCTATAGCACAAATTCTACATTTAATTAAATATATGCGACATAAAATAACGTATATATATTTTGCACTCAACTATTCGATATTTCTATCCTCAATTGGGGTCGCCAGATAACTTACGCGAAGAATTATTTTTAGCTGACTCAACCTCAACAACAATCACTGGATTAACCTAGGTGACATAATGGTATTAGCTTAAATTCGTTTGAATCGGTAGCAATAAAGCTCAATCTTCTTGAGGTTATTGTAGGACTCGAATACCATGAGAACGTACAGATATCCGCTATTAGCTGTGATCATCATTTGAAAAGTGGAATAATTTTATCAAGAGAGCTATCTATGATTTTGTCACTGGCACGCTAATTCGGTGAACGAGTGCCAATAACGTTATGGATGCTCCATTTTGTTAAGATTAAGCTAAACTACTTTATTTCAAACATATTTGGGAAACGCGCATCACAGTTCAAATGCCTCGCAATGTAATGCAGGATACCTTATTAAAATTCTAGCCTGATGGTACGGATCTGGAATCTGCGTGCATCTCTGTTCTTGCGGTTTTGGGTTGTTTTTATTCCAAGAAAACAAATTGTGCTGGAGAGGTATAAAACATTATCGGAGTTATAAAAAGACAACTGAAGAAACTAAACTAAACTAAACTTAAGAAACTAAGAAACTAAACTTCGTTTCATTATATTGGTGTGAATTGATAAATGATGAATTTATATGCCAAAATCAAAGTCTATGTTGGTTCACAAATATTACCGAGCAGAACTATATGTAGGATCTCAAGATGGCAGGATAACTGATTTCACACAGAACATATGAACACAAAATTAATATATTCTAAAGTATTAACTACCGCTATGCTCGTTATTTTACTTCAAATACCTTTATCACGAGTTTGTTGGCGCTGGCTTTCATGTTTTCGTTGAGGGATCTCTGCTGTGACTATGGATTTTTTCTATGGGATATTAAAGTATATCTATTTGTTCATTCAATGAATTATAAATTTAAAAATTGACACAATTCAATTTTTTTCGCTTCCAAAAAGCTAGAGTTAGCTAAGAAATTTACTTCAAAAATGTGTTAGTGTGGGCTGGTTTTTTTGGATTGCCGTTAAAGCGATATTCAAAACAAACCTTAACGATAATTTCAAAAAAATTTAGTTTAGAAATGGTAGATCACAAGAAACATAGTGTCAGTATCGACTAAGGAAGATTTGAAAGCAAAAAATTACCAATGAAAATTAAATTATTAAAGCAGAAGTATTCCAAAATTGGAGATGACAGAACGAAATGATTGGACGTTTGAAACCATAGTGCTAAAAATTCCAGCTAAGTCTTCTACTCAATTTTTGAATAATCTAGCAATAACTAGTTGTTTTTTATTAATATTCCGACAATGCATTCGAACATAACTCACATCGTGTCAACGATATTGCGTCTCACTTAGTCTAACAATATTCCAAGTTTTGAGTTTGAACAATTCCTCAAACTAAGAAGGTGTTTTACAGGACTATTCTGTTTACTATTCTATTCTATTCCATTCTATTCTAACTATTCTATTCTGTTTAATTTCTGAACGTCGGGTCATACACCAAATTTAGTAGTAGTGAAGTTCTGAAAAAATTGTGGAACCTATTATGTCCCACAATGTAATGTTATATAATATAATGTTATCTATGTATAATGGGAATATAAACCAAAACCTGATTAGAAAAGCTGTAGTCAATCGGAGACATATTTTATTTATGCGGCGTTTACGTTATAAACGACCCTCCATGTGAACGTTTTGTCCACCCTGAGTGTCTCTACCACCATCCATTATATGGTGTCTTGAACACCATGGTGTTTGCGATGGTATGATAATATACATAAGTACTGTAGTATTGGTAATGGTATGGTGTAGACTACACCATAAATTTTGTCAAAACGCTATGTGGTACTACCTACACCATGCTATTATTTAGACACCTTACATAGTGTGTTTATGCATGGTGTCCTTGACACCATAGGTAAAAAACAATAGACAGATTCAGACACTATATTTAACTTGATGGTATTTCATACACTATCAGTTCTATTACATAGTACGGGCGTATACTATATATGTAACAGGACCGTTCCGGCCCGTTAGGAGCTTTAGCAGGATTTTGGTGCTAAAACTACCTAAATACATCCCCAAACTGAACAAGATCACGAGACATTGGTTCTCACATGGTACCTCAGCGTACCTGTATAAATTTTACGGAAACTAGAACTCTGTAGGGATGGGTGTTGTGTTGAATGGTACCATGGTCGTATTGGTAACGTTGTTTCCTTAGTAACATTCCGCTTATTAACATTTTGTACGCGTATTTGTGTCGGTATTATAACTTGTCATGCATGTTTGATCTTACTTTATTTTATGCTGTGTTTTATGTGTTGGTACGGGCTCATACGGGAGCATTTTTGGGGTAAATTTAGGTAGGACGACCAATTGTATGATCGAAATAGATCATAAGTTTGGCAACCTATCAGATCGTCGGAATGTTACGTATATTGAACGTTTTCGGAACTTGACCAGCCTCCCCGCACCATTTCAAAATAAAGACCGTCCGGGAATAGTAGTCCGTCGATTACTCCAGTTAAACCATCGCCCCGCTAGTGATAAGAACCAAAATTATGAATTTTACTCAAGTTAAACAATACATGCAGCCATGGTCGCCAATAATACATTTGCCCATGGTCATGGAAATCAGGGGTACGGTAGCTTCCGAGTATTCGGAAACGACGGCTGACGGGCCTGTTCGTCGACCCGTAGCCGTTTACCGGCTCAGATTTCGGGCAACCGTCCCGAAGGTTTTTAATAAAGAATTTTATGGGCCTTCTGATAAGGTCGAAATACCTCGAATCGCACGCGGATCTAACCGTAACACTAAGCAGAGAAATACGTCGGAATGAAACCAACAACGTTACTTACGCTAAGTTTGGTTGTTGGTAGTGGCTTGGGACAGGCGTATTTATATGTATGTATTCGTATTTATATAAGTATATAACTGATTTCAACGCTCCCTGCATCTTTTCTCGCCCACATCGGCCGAAGCTCCTAATTTGTGCCCCCAGTGTCAACTCCAATGTCTACAACCTCCACGTCGGTCAATGGTCCCAACCGATTTCGGTGATTCGTCGCTTTTGGGACCGCTTATTTTTGCGAACCAGGCCACTCTCGATGGAACCAACTATCTTACCGGACAACGCATGTCACCGAACAACCGAAGAGCACCGACGGGTCTGACTGGGCCTCTTGATCCGCCAGAGGACGGCCGCTGAAACTCCCGTTTCACGGCGTCAGCATCTAAATCCGACCGGAATCTTACACACTATTACGTAGCCCACCAAATCGGGCATCTAACGAGCTCAAGCGGGTCTCGATCCGTCCAGCCATTAGGCTGCTTTACGAGTTGCACCTCTATGTTGCGACCATTTCATAATCTACTACAAAATTGACATAAATTCCTATCGGCGTTGCACCCTTTTCGTATCCGATTCACGGCTCCAAATGTGTACATCCCCTACCATCATCGACACTCTCTCTAAGTTCGTTGTTTTACTAGTTTTGCAAATGTTGCCCGTGGGACTGGGGTATCGCCCCTCATTCGACTCGCCTGATCGTGGCTAGCCCAACGATGCCCATCGGGCGTCGTTCCGCCCAGCCGTTAGGGCAGAAGAGCCCGCCAAAGTCCCCTATATCAAAACATGTAAACCGACCTGCCTGAGTGGGTCTGGCCCCGCTGTCACGTCTACCCCTCGTGTTTGGTGTTATTCGGCCCCGTTTTTCGTCCTGGAAATGAATTTGACCCCGGCCAACCGAAATACCCTCTGTCCCACCCCTCCCCGTCTCTCTCTGTATCTTTCTCGTTTTCCTCCCTTTCTCTGCCGCCGTTGTTGTGGTTTTCTTTCATTCACCTAGACCGAGTTCGCGGCCGCCGCTTGTGTTTGTTGTGGTTGTCGCGTGAGTCGTTTGTACTTGACGCGTCCTCACCGCCCTGCGGACTAACACCGGATGTGTCAACGAGGACAGAAGAGGACACCGAGACGACGAACAAAACGGAAAAAAGAAAAAATATATATTTAACATATATTTTATATATATAATTTCACTAAAATTTAGAGTTTTGTACGGTATAGAACATATATGTATATAAGCATGAACGCAGAACCGGGGTGGAAAAAGGGTGGTAGGTTTGTAGACTGGTGATGGCCCCCGACATACCCGGCCGGGGAGTCCTTACAGCGGACGTTCCCCGGGTGGGTGTCGCGTCACCGACCCCACTCAGGGCCATTCCAGATGACCCTCGTCCCCCCCCCGGGACACTGGAAAGCGGCCGGTGTAAGCTGAAAATTCACGAAAAGATACAATTTTTGGACGTACCGATATGTCCTCATAATTGAGGCTCATGTGTCATATTGCGTTAGAAAAAGACTAGATGGTCGGCGTCCCGAGATATCAAAGACAACAGGTGCCGTAATTGGGATGATGCATAAGTGTGATGCAACTCGCTGACACATGGGCTTATTGGATTGATTGCGTCGTTCGAGAATTGTGCGAGTCATGAGCAGCTATGTCCTGCGATTGTGTCTCGATTTAACTTCCGGCCGCGGCACTCGGCGCTTTGCGATCGATCTAGATGACGGGGCAACAATTGAGCAACCAAAAAAGGAACCAGATTTCAACTTCAAATTAGATTACGTTATGCGTCTTCGGGATTTAATGCTGATAATTGATTAGCTTTTTAAAGATTTGACAAAGTATCGACGTTTTAATGATAAACACTTTGAACCTGATTTAAGCGACATCCGGCGCTAATGAATCGATTGATGCTGTACTTGCACAGAAAGTAAAGGCTCGAAAAACACGCACTTTTTGGACAGATTAGGATCGAGATCGCAGATGTTTGACCTCCGACTATTCGGAGGGTTCAAATTTGATGTCGGCAATTTCGATTGAAGCCAACTCTCCCTAAGAACAACGACGGTTTACGGTAGCTGTCAACTTGGAGCTTCCGGAAAATTTTCCGATTGAGTATCTTGGCCAAACCCAACAAAACGTGGGCGTTCAGCAACCGACGACGATTGGAAGGCGACAAGATCGCTATCCTAAAACACGGCAGAAAATTTTGAGGTTACGAGTGACACTTTGAGTCGAGGAATCAGTTCCACTTCGTGGAGTTCGGTCGACTCTACTGACCGACTCCGTTGCTTAGTACAGTTTGTATACCTATTCACTGTTTCGATTGTCTTCGTTTTTTCTCTTCTCACTTGGGTCAGACTCGACGACGATTTTACGTTTTGGACACGGTTCACTCGATTTCAAGGACTGTGGGTGTGGCTAGTAGGAGACAAGGTGTTGATCTCCTCCGAGACTTCATCAGATACAAGTAGGTGTTTGTACGGGCGTACCGAAATCTACCAACACTCCAATAGCGAATGTAGCTGGTTGTCCCTTCCCGTCGAGTTGATTATGAATTCACCTTAGGGCAAACCCGCCTCGTCCGCGAATAGCTACACGCAGTTGCGTCTGGAATACACACATTAAGGTCGCATTTCGGTTTGCGTGACGGCAGATGGGAGAGAATCGTGACAGCCGAAGTCTTTCTTCTTCCCCGTGGTCTTAGGTAGATTCTGAAATTAATTCTTATGGGAATAATAGACCTATGATTTTACATGACGCTTGAGCTGAACTAGACCTGAAGGATTTTTCCTGAGAAGACCACGGTTAAAATCTTGCCTATGGTGTAAAGATCGATGAATTCTAGGGTGCATTTTCGATATATTGCTTTCGTTAGGCGCTCAAAATTTGGTAGTTTAATACAATGTTCGGCGCTCATGTTGTTGTTGAGTTCGAACGTAGGAGGGAGGGCGTAGGTTCTCACGGGTACCAAGGAGCCCTTAGAGCAAATCAAAGCTATTGTTTTATTCTGAGTCAAGAAGATTCAGGAAGAGAAAAAAGAGGGATATTTTAATACTACTATTATTTGCGTTTAAGGGATGTCGGGAGTCACCTTTTCCTCGTTTTAGTTCTTTAGTTCTTGCGTTTTATTTGGCTTCCATATGTGCTTTTTGCTTGCAATAACGTTTATTGAATGTTTGCCTAAGTATACGTAAACACTAGGTGCGCATCATTATGTCTATAAGCTCATACCTAGGAGAATCGATAAGTCTGACATCCAAGAATCAATGGCAACTAATCGGTATTGTACCTCCAAAACTTGATATGCTGCCGACCGGTCTACAAAAGCTAACTAGCCCTCCCGCACCCCGAACATCACTTGAGAACCATACAGTATTTAAAGTCTTAGGATTATCTCAGGAAGAGAGTAACCCACCCCGACCAAAATATTAAGTTGCCATCGCTCGTCAGCTAGCTCTGGTTATAGTTCAAGGATGATCGTTCAGCCGCTCGAACAGTAATTAGTAACACCCGGCATAGAACTCGGCCCTGTTGGCAAAACAATAGGGAAATTTTGATAGGCAAAATTTATGAGATCAGGAGGGTATACCGGGTGAATTTTCTGCATTTTCTGTCTGTCTTGATTGTACCGTTCATCCAATTTGATGTTCGTTAACATACACATATTTGTGCTATATCTGGCTCGATAATCACAACCATGCATTGACTGGTCCAATGAATGTAACCCTAACTTAATGCTCTTATCTGCGTAACGATTCATATTTTATTTGTGCTATATCTGGCTCGATAATCACAACCATGCATTGACTGGTCCAATGAATGTAACCATAGAACCCTAACTTAATGCTCTTATCTGCGTAACGATTCATACTTTATTTGTGCTATATCTGGCTCGATAATCACAACCATGCATTGACTGGTCCAATGAATGTAACCCTAACTTAATGCTCTTATCTGCGTAACGATTCATACTTTATTTGTGCTATATCTGGCTCGATAATCACAACCATGCATTGACTGGTCCAATGAATGTAACCCTAACTTAATGCTCTTATCTGCGTAACGATTCATACTTTATTTGATTGAGCAAACATGACCTTGCGTATTGTTCTGTGTAGTACTAACTGTGATCCTTTAGCTTTTTGCGTTTTCGTTAACCTGCGGACCACGAATTGGTCCCCCCAATACTTTACCTGAATGGTGGTAGCGCCACGCGTTACCGAGAGCGAATTTCGAAGCACATCAGTTACTGTTTCCGAGCCCATAGCTGAATTAAACGGCGCCAAAATTGGGACTTACGGAGCCAATATATCTGGTGCCCTTGGATTGGGGCCATAGTCGCTCTCCATCCCGCTTCCAGCGTAGGATGACGAACAGTTACTACTACAACAACAGATGTCTTAGCCGTCCTGTAGTCTACTCCCAATGCCTATACCCGTATGTGCATAACGTTGCTTGAAATGAAAGCTTCGAAAGTTAACAACCGTGTTCCGTGTTATTCGATTAGACAGCGTTATATGTTCGTCCGCGTGGACGGGCCAATCCTACGTGCCACGGCTTGCGGGTGAAAATATCCCAAGCCCTGACACGTACGTTTCGCCCCGCGTTATCATTTTAAGCCAACAAGGAATTATTGCGAGAGGAGTCCACGAAATCACCAACCGAAATCACTCGCGAAACGACAAACTAAAATTATAGATAAAATTTATTACGCAGATTTCGCTATTGCAAACGAACGATAACAGTTCTAAAAATTACCAACTAGAACGCTCAACGTTAAACACCCAGGGATTGTCGGAACCCTGTGGGGGCCACATTGTCTGCTTTCCAAGTCGTATGTTTGCCATCATAACTCTTTGAGTTCGAGTCAAAATGTGTACTAAACAGGGCACACATTGATGGTTGTTTTTAAACAATAGTGACTTAAACAACTTCCATGTTAACTTAGGATAGGGAACAGCGGTCTGGCATTATGACCTTAAAGTAGGTTTCGGTGCCAGCCTCCCTGGGGGACCTCAGTAATCATACCAAGATACTAGACAAGTACGTAACCAATCGGGCGGGGCCCGAACAGACCTCGTGAAGCGCGCCTGCGACTTGCTAAGCTCCATAACTTCTTGGGTCTAACCAGGAAAAGTGCCAAGATTACCGAAATTTATGTTCCACCCTTGAGGTTGTGATAGCCGGCATCGTATGGGCATGGTGTTAGGAAGTTGCGCCATGCAGCTGCGTACCGTTATTACATATACAACTAGATGGTATAGTCTAGACTATTGGGGCAAAACTTTCACATGGAGAGTCCTTTAACGTAAACGCCGCATTATAATTCTGTCTTAAATTATTTTTTCAGTATTCAAAATTGATTTATTCTTAGTTTTAACACAATATTAACAAGTCTTAACCTATTATCATAAACCTAAATACATTGTAAAACAGTTTCAGTTATCATATGATACAAAATTATGTCAACAAATCTATCTTTTCCGATTGACATTGATAGTCAAAATATTCTACCCAAATCCTACCGAGTAATAGTTGGATTCGGAGTGCGCTACAAAGATTTACATGGCTTTATTGCGCCGGCAGTTTGTGTTTTTGGCATCATTGCAAACGGGATTAATATTGCAATATTTTCACAACGAGGAATGATGTCACCGAATAATTTTATTCTCAAAATGATCGCAATTTGGGACCTTACCTTATCGATCATATGTCTACCCACAACTCTTCATTTCTATTTGTTACACAAAGAAATTTGTGATCCAAACCGACAGCAAATCTTTTGGGTTATCCTCTCAATGATTTCAACATTTGGAATGATCATGTTCCGAGGACTCAGGTATGAAATCATTTGGGTCTTATTTGTTTTTAATTATTTTTAATAGTTTTTAATAGTTTTTAATAGTTTTTAATAGTTTATTTTATTTGACTTCATTGTTTTCTCTATATATCCACAGTCGTACCCTGTTCTTTTCTAAATGATTTCTGATCTACTCAGATCCGAACGATTTCTAATGATTATGTAAAATCTCGCTTGAATGATTTCACAGATTTCTTGTTGTTATTATTATTTAAGTTATTTATTGTTATTTATTATATATTAATTTAATTTTTTTCAGTGCTTGGTTCATTGTACTCGTTGCCACAATGCATCGAATGATGATCAAATCGACTAAGACTTCATTGTATTGGTTCAGAGTTGTCTATCGCTTATGTGTGATTATTTTCATAATTGTAATTGCAACGTGTGTTCCGGGATGGTGTACCCTTCGAATTATGTGGATAAGTACCGCCAGGTTAGTAAGCCAGATTAGGGCACTATTTTCAGTTAGAGAAACAGCAGCGTAGGGACAGATTTCTAATTCTCTCGATTGATCGTTAGCCTTAACACAAGCCTCATATATAGACTCATATATGAGCTTAGACTAAGGCTCATGCTTAGGCTTAGTATATCGAAAATGCTGCGAATTTTACTTCCGCACATAAAAGAATATTGATCGCTTTTTCAATACTTGTATTGACCACATCTACAATTAAAACCATAATTTTTTTCTTTCCAATAATGTTTCCCGTTCATTGCAACAAAACGAAAATGTGTTAAAATTTGTACTAAAATTTAACAAATCTGTCAGAAACTCATATTCTTTTTTGGAAAATTGAAGGAAAGATGTTGAACTTTCCTGAAAATTGGACAGTTTAACGTGAAATTTTGCTTGTAAACCACTGCGCCAAGAATGATCATACCAGTCATAACTAAAAAATTGAAATATTGGTTATAAAAACATGTTGGTCTAAAAATGTACACTTTCTAAACCGCCTTCATGAGCTAAGTCGAAAACGGCGTCGAAATTAGAATGTATCTAAAACGAAGAAATACAATTAGGGATTGTATCTAAAAAATACAATAATTAGGGGCCAAGTAATCCTGAGGGCAGAAATATAGGCCATGCAGTTCTCGATACACTAGGCCTAAGCCTTAGCCTTAGCCAAAGCTACGGTCGTTATATGAGACATACAGTAGGCCTAAGCGTAAGTCTTTCGGCTGCGGCCCCGCGAACCGCCCTCTCTAAGCTGTTCTTTTTCAACTGTTATAACGTACCGCCTCTCAGGGTTACTTGGGTCCATGCTAAGACTAATGCTTAGGCTTACAATATCATCAACGACATGGCATGCATTACACTTCAGCCCTTGATGTTCACATTGGCACTTGCGGCAGTGTTTGGCGACCGATCAGAATTAAGTTTGTATACATTGGATTTTTTGCACGACTACAGTTTAAAGAGAAGGTATTCTTACAGATCCGGTTAGGTAGCAGTTAAAATTTGTGAAAACTGTCAATAAATCGAAAGTAATATACAATGCGATCGGTAACGCCTGTAAAGTATTTTAGGAAATTTTACAACTGTCTCATAATCATTCAATACTATACAATACAATCCGACATTCAGCCAGAAGTGAATGATTTATCCATCGCATTACTAATCCTTTTATGTGTCCAAATGAACCTAACGCACATTGCGACTCGTTGTGTTTACTAATGCTATGTATTGCAAGCCATCAATTTATAGCTAATGCGAAATTCACGTTATAATGATACAGCGTTTGCAGAGGCGTAGCCGCCGCGGGAATAACAGGGTTCTGCCCACCTTCACTTTTTAGTTTGTGGGCGTAAACTGTAAACCGCGAAATCAATAATTATGACAAAAAGTAAAAACGGACTGCCGTAAATCCAATTTTGCTACAGAAACTATTAAGCAATGTATACAAAATAATCGGTGAACAAGGTTTTGTCTCAGTTCCACGTAAAACTACTTGGTTCACTGCTCTTTCAACTTTTAGATTTGTCTGATTCTGTTTTTTTTCAGTTTCAACTGTACGCCATCGTTACCCCATCAAATTCCCGTAATTGGACCGTCACTTTTGAGTATAGGGCTCCGCAATTTGCCAGCAAAAATCATGTTTTGGTTAAACGGCTCTGTTTTCAAGATATGTCCGTGTCTGCTTCTGAGCGTGCTAATGTTTGCGATTGTTAGCACATTGAATCGTCATGAAAAGCGACGTAATCAGCTCCTGAATCCATTGAACAACACGCCGCCAACAATGTCAACAAGAACGCCGCGACTTAATTTAAATTGCTTAAAAATCAAACGTAGGTTTTTTGCAGTCACTGACAACCAAATATTTATTAATTCTTTTATTATAAAAATATATAATTGATTATTGTAATTTAATATTATTTAAGCAATACCATGCATTAATTCAGCAAATAACCTAACACCTTTTTACCTGTTAATACTAAATTTCCGATACTATTTTCATGATAACTGACTTGTACGAAATTTACAATTTCCACATATTTTTCATTCTTACATCATTTCTAGTCAACATGGTGATTTTTTTATAGAAAACGTTTACTTTTTAATCAAAAATCTGATTTATAACACTTGTGCTTTACTAATTTTAACCCTTTAATTCCGGAATTAATTTGTGCATCGTGCCGTGTTTGACAAACTCAAGCCAGGAATAGAATAACGATTACATTGCTGAATGTGGCGTATCAAAATCACTGAGCTCTCGACTTGTTCTTTGGCTACGTGAGGAACCCTGACGAATAACAACTCACTAGCACTAACACTATTAGACGACCAACTCGGCTAACTCAACGCTTCAAAATGTCCGCTGGTATCAACTACGTTGATGCCATCGGTGTTAGGGGGTTAGTGCCGGCCGCATGTATTAATCATCAGTATCAATTACGTTGATGCCATCGATGTTAGTGGGTTAGTCCCGGCCGCATGTATTAATCATCATAGGTCATACTTTATTAAATTATTTTTATTCAAAAATCAAAAAAGATTGCTACAGCAGTTCTTTAGTTTAATCAACGCTTACGGCAGTGGCAGAGGAACAATTAATGGTTGCTATTACCTAAGACAAAGCAAACGGTTATAAATATGGCATGAGATAATATCATTTCCGACGTAAAAACTTTATGGATTCCAAAATTTGAACCTAGATCTCCAAAATATCACAATCGCATGACAAGTCGTAATTTCCAGAGCGTACTCTATGTTAGTAAATCAGGATCTAGAGAGCCAAAGACTGGTTGATTGTGCCTCGTGCTATGATATAGATATCGTTGCCGTAAATATATTTCCTATGTTTATTTCAACTTTTAAATGATTACTATTTAAATGATTTAAAATTTTATATCAATAATTTATATGTTATGATAATTTGAGACAGCTGAAATCATTACTGTAGGTAGTCTTCGTCGTACAGATAGTTTTGATTCATTTTTAGACACAGAAGCTCGACATCGCCGTCGGAGTATGGTATTGATATCGATTTTAATTGTATTTCTCGTCACTCAATTGCCACAAGGAACACTTATGATTATGGCAGCAATTCACGGACCAAATTTTTCAAATTTCATCTACGGCTCCTTCGGTGAGCTATTCGATCTGTGTGCCCTGATCGGATCCGCTGTCAATTTTCTCCTCTACTGTACAATCAATTCCGCCTATCGAAATCAATTTCGGGACGGTATTGTAAAGCCGGTAAAGTTGGTATTTTCAAAGAATTACAATTGTATAAATCCAGCTGCAGATCGTAATTATTTGGTCATCAGATGCGGAGAACGAACGGCTAACTACTTACGGATCAACTTGGATTCACGACGTCGAATATCGCTGGCGACAGCTGGATTATTTGAAGTTGTTAATTGCGAAACTCGTCTCAGTAGAAATATTCAACATTCAATGGTACTTCGCAAGATGCGCAGTAACAGCTGTCAAGAAATTTGTTCGTATTGAATTTTTTGGGCGAAGGGGAGTTGTATTGTTATGCTTATTCCCAACTGCCGCTGGGCCTTTAGTGCACAAATTGGAGGAAAATACACAATTTCTGTATCAAATCCAAAGCCTTATAGAAAAGACGCATAACCCATCATGCTATTTTGCCGCAAATATATAGTCATCTAATTGTGCCTTTTACTATTTTTGACTAAGTCCAAGCTAAAGTTTGCGACACCGATGGCCCAAACACATTACTGCTATTATATGCATTTTAATCTTATGGCAACTAGTACAATGAACGAATGGAAATTCATTACATAGCTAAGCATGAAGATTCTGTTTCTGGTTTTGTTTGTTGTTTTTCTTTATATTTCTCCCTTTTTAATAATCATTAAAGTCCAACAATTTTACGGTATATAGTTGGGAATTCGCTGACCTACACGCTTAGTATATGATTTACATTGCCATAATTTTTATTTAAGATTGTTATAAATCAAATTTTCGAAATTTTTTTACTTATATTTTGGATATTATATCGATTTATTTGTGAACAATCACAGTTTCTGTGTAATTTGCTGTGTTATGTGTGGAAATATGTGGCAAACCACGGGTGTTTAATGCGGAAACTACTGAAAGGTGTGCCCACAACTAAAAGTAAAAGTTGATTGCATTTGCGATACCAAATCTGATCGGCTTTGAATTTTCAAAATTTAAAGTTAGTCTATTTAAATCGACTTACTCAGTGAGATATCGCCTTAAGTTGACCGTTCTCGACTGAATTTAGCTTGAATTAATTTGTCACAAATGTTGGTTTCAAATCAGTCTTGTGGCATATTGCTGATTTTTATACAGATACAATATTTGGTAATATATTACATATAAAATATTCAGACGTCCCAGTGGCTCAACCGGTAGAGCATTCGACTTTCGATTGAGTTGACCGTTCTCGACTGAATTTAGCCTGAATTAATTTATGTCACAAATGTTGGTTTCAAATCAGTCTTGTGGCATATTGCTGATTTTTATACGATACAATATTTGGTAATATATTACATATAAAATATTCAGACGTCCCAGTGGCTCAACCGGTAGAGCATTCGACTTTCGATTGAGTTGACCGTTCTCGACTGAATTTAGCCTGAATTAATTTATGTCACAAATGTTGGTTTCAAATCAGTCTTGTGGCATATTGCTGATTTTTATACGGATACAATATTTGGTAATATATTACATATAAAATATTCAGACGTCCCAGTGGCTCAACCGGTAGAGCATTCGACTTTCGATTGAGTAGAGCGTTCTCGACTGAATTTAGCCTGAATTAATTTATGTCACAAATGTTGGTTTCAAATCAGTCTTGTGGCATATTGCTGATTTTTATACGGATACAATATTTGGTAATATATTACATATAAAATATTCAGACGTCCCAGTGGCTCAACCGGTAGAGCATTCGACTTTCGATTGAGTAGAGCGTTCTCGACTGAATTTAGCCTGAATTAATTTATGTCACAAATGTTGGTTTCAAATCAGTCTTGTGGCATATTGCTGATTTTTATACGGATACAATATTTGGTAATATATTACATATAAAATATTCAGACGTCCCAGTGGCTCAACCGGTAGAGCATTCGACTTTCGATTGAGTAGAGCGTTCTCGACTGAATTTAGCCTGAATTAATTTATGTCACAAATGTTGGTTTCAAATCAGTCTTGTGGCATATTGCTGATTTTTATACGGATACAATATTTGGTAATATATTACATATAAAATATTCAGACGTCCCAGTGGCTCAACCGGTAGAGCATTCGACTTTCGATTGAGTTGACCGTTCTCGACTGAATTTAGCCTGAATTAATTTATGTCACAAATGTTGGTTTCAAATCAGTCTTGTGGCATATTGCTGATACGGATACAATATTTGGTAATATATTACATATAAAATATTCAGACGTTCCAGTGGCTCAACCGGTAGAGCATTCGACTTTCGATTGAGTAGAGCGTTCTCGACTGAATTTAGCCTGAATTAATTTATGTCACAAATGTTGGTTTCAAATCAGTCTTGTGGCATATTGCTGATTTTTATACGGATACAATATTTGGTAATATATTACATATAAAATATTCAGACGTCCCAGTGGCTCAACCGGTAGAGCATTCGACTTTCGATTGAAGTAGCGTTCTCGACTGAATTTAGCCTGAATTAATTTATGTCACAAATGTTGGTCTCAAATCAGTCTTGTGGCATATTGCTGATTTTTATACGGATACAATATTTGGTAATATATTACATATAAAATATTCAGACGTCCCAGTGGCTCAACCGGTAGAGCATTCGACTTTCGATTGAGTAGAGCGTTCTCGACTGAATTTAGCCTGAATTAATTTTTGTCACAAATGTTGGTTTCAAATCAGTCTTGTGGCATATTGCTGATTTTTATACGGATACAATATTTGGTAATATATTACATATAAAATATTCAGACGTCCCAGTGGCTCAACCGGTAGAGCATTCAACTTTCGATTGAGTTGACCGTTCTCGACTGAATTTAGCCTGAATTAATTTATGTCACAAATGTTGGTTTCAAATCAGTCTTGTGGCATATTGCTGATTTTTATACGGATACAATATTTGGTAATATATTACATATAAAATATTCAGACGTCCCAGTGGCTCAACCGGTAGAGCATTCGACTTTCGATTGAGTTGACCGTTCTCGACTGAATTTAGCCTGAATTAATTTATGTCACAAATGTTGGTTTCAAATCAGTCTTGTGGCATATTGCTGATACGGATACAATATTTGGTAATATATTACATATAAAATATTCAGACGTCCCAGTGGCTCAACCGGTAGAGCATTCGACTTTCGATCGTTAGGTCGTGTGGTCGAGCCCTGGCTAGACTGGCTTATCCTTTAATCCTTGCGAGGTCGGCAAATTGAGCAGCGAAAATGACTGATTGCGAGGACGCTGCCAGGCACCACTCTGAACCTCGTACGGTTGGAAAAGTTGGGGACGCGACATCGGCACTGGTCCCTTATAGTGGGCTTTTCATTATAATTTTCATGTCATTCATATAATATATTATATAATATAATATACAATATATTAATATATTTTATTATATATTACATAATAATACATAATATTATATAAATCTAATCTAACCAGAATATAGATTATAGCTTGGTCAATATATGTTACGGAATATGGTTTATGAAATAATACTTCATTTCCAGAGATATATCTAACTTATCTGGCCTTTTAAACTCCAAATTATGCATCATTCACAGAGAAGTGCGAGTTTAAGTCAAACACGGTTTATTCGGATCGGATATAGGAGATATTTCAGTATTTTACTGTGTCATGTTTGAAAGCAAATGGTAATATGTTTGAACGTCATATATATTATATATATTGATAGATTATAAAATATTACTATATATGTTTGGACATTATATATAATATATATGTTTCAGAATAAAATATAATACATTAAACATATGCTAAATATATGATATTTTTAAATTTACGATATGTATTCCTGACACGTTTGTAATGGGCTTCAATTACAACCAGAACAATTTTATTAATGTCCATGAATTTGAACAATGCAAGCAATTAAAATAGACAGTCTCTTTCTGATAGTTATTATATTTATCTGAAAGTTATCTGCGAATATTGTGGGCCAATATTTGATGCAACAACATGCGATATAGATAATATATAATGCTATTAATCGTAATTGTCACGCCGTGTTCACATGGCGTTCGTTCTGATCACATCCCAGATGATCCGGTACAGCATTCATAGTTTTGCCGACACCGCATCGAATGATGTAATATAGAGAAATACAAACGCACACATGTATATGGTAGGTATAAAGTTGGTCGGATTAAATACAATGTGACAATAAATGCATCTTATGGGATCTGATCGGATCGGTTTGGAGCGCACGCAATGTGAATACATTCTCACCGATCGTCAGCTATTGAGCACCAGGATAAAAACGTACACCTCAGGAACAGAAGCTCGTCCTTCGTCTTCTGTCGTTACAAACGCTTTGCAGCATAATAAACCAAATAATATTGTCGAACACAACACGGGTAGACTTTTTCATGATCACATAGCTAAATTTAAAAACAATGGCTTCGCTCTGAACTATTGAACAGTTTGGAACTATAACTTAAGTTTAGAACTTGAAAAATTTCGAATTTTTATATTAATCACAACCAACGAATGTCATTGACCATTTGCAAATCAATCATAAATTATCGAACAGTTGCATTTATAAGAAAATCAGCTAATCGTATACGCTTAAATAGTCAATAAAGTGCTCCTAATGATTTCAAAGATTTCCTTTCCACAACTTCCCGCGGCAGAGGTGTTTATAGTTCAAATTCACTTCAAACCGAATGTTTCTTAGAGGTTCCACAAATTTTTCTAACTACTATGTATGATCTCTGATTTTTAATGTAATTTTATAAATTACTGATGTTTCCATCTGTATATATATTGATTGTTATTGTAAATTTTAATATTTATTAATATTTCACTGTTTCTTTAAATGTTATCCATATCGATATTTTGTTTAGTAAAAACGTAAAATAGTTTTGGCATAACATCTAAAGCTATGAGGCAAGAGGATAATTATATTAATATGTCTCTCATTTTTGTGTTAAGATATTGCGGAAATGATGATGCTACATCAACTGACATACAATTTTATTTACAATGCAATCATAAATTTCATCATTTCAATTATTTGGCATTGAACAATTGCAATTCTTAAGGTGTGCTCACATATTCAATCCCTTCACCTAAAATTTGAGTTCAAAATTTGACTTGTAAGCGAAAAGTATAGTAAATTGTGATGCTTCAAAATTTGAGCTCAAAATTTGACTTGTAAGTGAAAAGTATAGTAAATTGTGATGCTTCAAAATTTGAGCTCAAAAATTTCCAGGTAACATATTTTCATAAATAATAGTCTAAAGGAATATCCATATAAAATTTGAACAGTGTTTACGCGTTCAAATACATCAATGATGTTAAAATTCTTCCAAATCTTTGAGCCCAAATTCTGTGCGAAAAGTTTGAACGTGTGAACGCATTCGAAATGGCTGGAGTGCTATAACGGGTAAGTAACTAGTGTTAGCAATACGGGTTACCTTAAGCCATCATCTATACGGGAATGTCAGTGGAAGTAATAGTATGTATCCTTGGAAAGCCCGTATCATAGCTTAATACTAAAGAGTGGATAGTAGTCTATGCGAAGCGCAGAAAAACTTCTACAAAATTCAACAATAATTCATTTCCAAACCCAAATATCCTTCATGTTCTCAATTTTCCCCTCTTTAGAAACTGTCCTAATCTCCAACAAATTAGGCAAATTAGTTATTGCAGTGGGGTCTCACGAATGTTCACTATTCCTTCAAATCAATCCGCTTCTATACTACACTTATGGTGCACTAAACGATGACAGTACAACGTGTCAACTTTGAAACGCCATCAAACTCAAAAGACAACCGTGTCAATATCGATAGTCGTTGTTTGCTGGATCTTCGGGATCGTTGGTACCGCAATATACAACGATCATGTGAAACTTTCCAAATCGGACTTTGCACTTCTGGACGATATGGATAAGACCTGACCTCCGACCTCCGGACAAGATCTCACACTGACCACCTTCGATAGCTTCCACATCCCTACACGTGTTGTCTGACAACAAAACGACAATTCGTGCGTAGCCGACACTTGGAACTTGTTGCGGTTGCAGTTGCAATCGCAGTTGCAGTTGCAGTTTTGTAGTTGAAGCGATGTTCCATTTGTACTCATTTTAACATGTATTATTTCCATGTTACTTTCATCATGCAAATCATTGCTATTTAATGCAGACACCTCAGTCCTGGACCCTTATTCTTAAAATTACCCTATTTTTTGTAAATTTGCTTAAAATTAATTTTGTAATTTTAACAAAACAGCAAATATACGCGCGTGAGCTAAATGCGAAATCGATGCGAAAAACTCAAAGTGATTTGACTTCAACCCCCCAAATCTAAGCGATCTTCAGTTATAATAATCTTTGCAGCCACATAAAAAATATTGCAACAGTTTCCGCATAAAAAAATATTGTAACAGTGTTGATACGAACGACAAACTGAACTCACATCAGCGTAACAAAATCAAATCTAACCAAATATATCATCAGTGGCGGGTGCATGATGTCTCAGTAAAGAGCGGTATCCAACATAGACAAATGTCAAGAGGCCAGCAAAATTAGTGCCCTGCTTATGACTCCCCAAAACCCATTTAGAGGATCCCCCTGGGCTCAGAGGGAGCTCGACTCAAATGCCATAAACTGCCAAAAATTTAAAATCTACAAATAATTTCGAACAATAATAGCCTAAAAGTTAACCGCATAGGATTTCTTTGCCAGATACTATATTTCAGACTGCAATTTTTTGTGTAAAATTGTGCAAATACGTATGCGGAGGTTAATATTCACTCGAGTTTAACAGCTTTGAATTGCCATCATGACCGAGGTACAGCTCGCGATGCTTGTTTAGTGGGTGTGCTCATGGATATATTGGACGCGTTACCATGTTCCAAGCTGATATTTCGACTATTTATGACGAGATCCTAAATTAAACGAGGTACCTCTTGCATAAATACATTTTTTCAATAGCTTTAATGTTAAATATGTAGCAAAACCAACGATATATAGCTCGTAAATGTACGACAAACGGGAAAAAATGCAATTATAAAACCCCAACTGACCTGGGGCTGCGTATTCACCTAGGTAATTTGGGGGCAGTTATGCTCAGGTATGCCTCAGATTTAATATCGATCAGATTAAAGCTTATGAACACCGTCTCTGGCGCCAGCTGAAAGTCCTTAGGTAAAATTTTGCTTCCCTGAAGAAGCCAACTATCGTTTGACAAAAATTTTGTTATCCCGTCCATTTGTACGGCAGCGGCAAGATTTCCATTCGAAATATTCGAATTAAAAACTTTTGTGATCACAATTAGCAATCATTCAATTTTGGCGTGAACTTGTACAACCGATCAATTCCGTGATTTCTTACAAGGATTGAGGAGGGAAGAAACTCGTAATTACTAATGACCGTAGTTAATAATAATGCTCAAAAAATGGGTATCAAAAAGATATATTCACTGTGTAATTAGTGGGAGTTATTTCAGTTACCCCGCTAAATAGCATGGTAGGCTAAATGCCGACTATTATTCTGAAACGGAAATAAAGACCTATACTGATATTTTGTAGAATACTACAAAATTACTCCTAAATGCTTAATAAAAAACCTACCCGCAGATAAAAAAATTATATGCAGGTTTAAAATTACTTGCAGGTAAATATCAGTTACTCGCAAGTAATTTTAAATTACTCTCAAGTAAAATAGCCTACCTTTGGGAAGCTGATACCGTTTTTGGAATACTAAAAGCTGTGAGCATGGATTATTACAAGGGAGAGTAGGTTAAATTTCCTCACAGGTAGGCAAAAATTCTCTGTGTCTACCCTTATTTAAGAATACGGGTCCTGCTCTTAATCCACTGTAACCTCTCGCTGCGATAGCGTAGATAGCGTAGCTAGAGCGCTAGTTCAATCGGAGCCTGTGGTGTAGGGGTATCAAGCTAGTTTTGCAAACTAGAAACCCACTGATTTC